>OOFC01045118.1:0-13247 GCA_900323345.1 Pseudochromis fuscus
GGATCCGGGTTCTGGGCGTCAGTCCGGATGGCCAGCACCTGGCGGCTGGAGACCGCTGTGGAAATCTGCGGATCTTTGGCCTGAAGTTTTTGGACCAGCTGGTGAAGATCGATGCCCACGACTCTGAGGTGTTATGTCTGGAGTTCTCACCGACCTCCACAGGTGAGACTGCAGGTGACCAGCAGGTGGAGCTGTTAGCAGGTTACGTGACTTCACTTCCTCCTTAAAAACAGCTCCACACCAGGTTAGTTGTTGTCAGACTCTGGTGGAGGGATCCCACTGCTTCAACAGGGACGACGAGGAGACGACTACGTCCACTGAGAAACAAAAAACCAAATTCAACAGGTTAACAAGCTAACAGGTTATTAGTTTAACAGCATTCTAATTGTATTTGCTGAAAAACAGTCACTCACTAGAGACTGGAATACTAACAGAATACTGCAAGAAGTACTGCTAAACTATTATGTTGAATACTTCGAACACAAAAAGATCAGTCGTATTTGTACTGCCTGAAGTATTTGCAGTACTGCAACTAACAGCATGTTGTCAGATTTCTCCACTGCCTCGAGCTTCTCCCAAGAATAGCGGTGAAACTCTGACTTCAGATGAGGATATTGTCGGGAGGTGGGAGCAACACTTTGAGGTTCTCTGGTACCAAGAAGACCCGGATGCTAGTTTGGTGCTGGTCCTAGTCCTGGTGCTTAGTTGGTTCAGATGTGGTTCCTCCTAAGAACCAGTTTGCTTTTCAGTTGAGAGGAGCCAAGTTGGAGCCACATCATCGTGTCACAGTAAAACATCAGTACATCACTGCATATGTTGCAGTTTTAGTCTTTTTCAGCGACCACTGCTGCTGCGTCCCTGCTCTTCTTCTGGTCCCTGTGTCTTTATTGAGGTTTATTGAGCTGGTTGAGGCTCCGCCCAGATCCAGCTGCAGCCTCCTCCTGGATCCTCTGAAGACTTGGTCCCAGAGGCTCCTCTGACTGTCCCTGGACTTCAGGAGAAGACCACAGGAAGCTCAGGGTGTCCTCCTCAGACCTGCTGCTGTAATGTAGCCTCCATATGTAGCTGATGTCACTGCTCTGCTGCACTGCTCACTAGCTGTTGGTTTAAAAATGGTGGTTCTGTGTTTACACTGTTGCTGGTTGGTCACGATAGCCCCGCCCCCAGCCCCTGATGTGGTCAGTGCTTAGCTCTGGACCAGCACAGAGTTGGTGCCTGCTCAGCAGTGCTGGGCAAGTTACATCCCAAATGTAATACATTATATATTACTAGTTACTGTCATTTGAAAGTAATTAGTTACACTATAATATTACTGTCTCTGAATTGTAATGCATTACGCTACTTTTGCGGTACTTTCTCCAAGAAGACGTTTTGAATGTTTTTGAATGAACAGACAGTCCAGGCAGCCTGTGTTGAAATGAAAAATATTACTCT
This sequence comes from Pseudochromis fuscus, assembly GCA_900323345.1. NCBI lineage: Eukaryota > Metazoa > Chordata > Actinopteri > Pseudochromidae > Pseudochromis > Pseudochromis fuscus. The sequence goes on from OOFC01045118.1 coordinate 1,435, forward strand.
GCTTATCTTATTTCCTGTCTGTGTGGTTTCCATGACAACAAAAAGGTTAAACTGCAGTAATACACCCAGATGAAATGAAACATATCCTGGTGAGTTTATTAAAAGACAGAGTTTTCTTCTGGTGCTTACACTGGAAAGCTGTTTTCTGTATTTAAATAAAACCATTAATATACATTTGTGACAGATGAGGATCAGCTGAGTCAGCTGAGCGCCAGTGTTTAGCACCTGGAGCCGGTGCTTATGTGGTGGAAACAAAGAACCGGTGCTAAGTCAGGCACTGGCTCTGAACTACCACTGGAACCAGGGCGGTGGAAAAGAGGTATAGGAGGCGGGGGGTGGCGGCAGAGTCCATTTCTCTGGTGGAAGTCACTGAGGTGGTCAGAAACACTGGCAAAGCACCCGGGGTGCCTGAGGCCCACACAGAGTTGCTGAAGGCCCTGGACTTTGTGGGGCTGTTATGATTGACACGCCTCTACAATGTTGCATGGACCTCAGGGACAGTGCCTTTGGACTGTTCTTAAGAAGTAGGACCGGACAGTGTGCAGCAGCTATCAGGTTATCACACTTCTCAGACTCCCAAGGAAGGTCTATGCCAGGGTCTGGAAAAGAGATTCTGTCCAGTAGTCGAACCTCAGACTGAGGAAGAATAATGTGGATTCTGTCCTGGCTGTGGACCAGTGGACCAGCTTATGTCCTCTCACAGATTGTTGAGGGGACATCAGAGGTTACCAACCCAGTCTACATGTGTTTTGTGGACTTGGAGAAGGGTTACAGCCCTGGTCTCTAAGATTGGATGTGTGAGGAGCTTTGGGAGTATTCTGCAGGCCATCTGGTCGCTAGTTTCTCAGAGTGACCGCTGTGTTCGTATACCCAGCAGGAAGTCGGATCTTTTCAGTGTGGGTGTTGGAGGCTATGCTGCGTCTCCACTCCTATTTGTGATTTTTATGAACAGGGTGTCTGAGCACAGCTGAGGTCAGTAGGGTGTTGTGTGGGGCGACCACACGGTCAGGTCTCTGCTCTTTGCGGATGATGTCATCCTTCGTCCTTCTGGTGCCACCACAGGAGTGCCGTGCTGCCACCCTGATGGACAAAGTGGTACATTAAATGGATGGATGGATGGTTCCTGTACTTTTCTGTCAGGACAGAGGCAACGTGTCATTTTGTGATCAAACTATTTTTCTGAACATCCGTGCAAGATGTTTTCCTCTGTTTCCAAGTGTCTCCGAGTGTTTCCCTGTAGCTGTGCTTCCTGAACACAGACTTTGTTCTGGTTGTTTCCAGGTTTGAAGTTATTGGCTTCAGCCAGCAGAGACCGACTGATCCATGTCTTCAACCTGGAGAAGGACTACAGTCTGGAACAAACCTTCAACGACCACTCGGCCTCCATCGCTGCTGTGAAGTTCACAGGTTCCTGAACCCTGATTGTTAATAACGGTGATGTCATCAGTCTGGGTGAATTGATTAGTTCCTGTGGTGTGTGGGTTGATCTTGATCTGCCTCTTTAAGAACTTCAGTGATGAAACCTTCACATGTTGATGCAGGAGGCCAAGTACTGATCCATCAGTATTGATCAGTACTGAATGTGTGTGTTGTTCCAGGTCAGAATCCAGAGGTTCGGATGGTGAGCTGTGGAGCTGACAAGAGCATCTACTTCAGGACGGCTGAGCAGGTCACACACTACACACACTCTACACATGGTCTACACACACACACACACTCTACACATGGTCGACACACACTCTACACATGGTCGACACACACTCTACACATGGTCTACACACACACTCCACACACACACTCCACACACACTTCTTTGTGTGTTGTTTGTTTAAACTCTACTACATAACTACATCTCCCATGATTCCCTGAGTGATAACGATGTTGTGGGTCCAGACAGTGGAGGGTCTGTCGTTCTCCCGGAGCCACCATGTGGTGGAGAAAATGACTCTGTACGACATGGACCTGGACTCGTCCAGGACCCACGTGGCCATCGCCTGTCAGGACCGGAACATCAGGTGAGTACTGATGCTAACGAGGAGGCGCCGCAGTTCACATGTAAATGTTTGTACTGAGTCCGAGTCATGTGCTCTCAGGGTTTACAACGTGGAGACGGGGAAACTTAAGAGGTGTCTGAAAGGCTCAGCGAGCGATGACGGGGCGCCGCTGAAGGTCAGAGGGGAACTGGGTTATTGATGATCAATATATTCATTAAAGCAGCTGAAATAAATCAGTGTTATCACAGGTCCAAATGGATCCATCGGGGTCGTTCTTCGCTTCCAGCTGCTCTGATAAAACCATCGCCATCTTTGACTACGATTCTGGAGAGTGTGTCGCCACCCTGTTTGGTCATTCAGGTGAGTAAATCCAACGCTCGGGTGAGTCGGCGCAGACTCAGGTGAGCTGACTGACATGCAGCTGACTAGTTGTTGATTGGCCTGCTGTTTGTGTCCTCAGAGATCGTCACCTGTATGAGGTTCAGTCAGGACTGCAGACACCTGATCTCTGTGTCTGGAGACAGGTGAGTGTTTCCTAGGTAACAGTCTCAAGCCTTTAATACTCAATCAGTACTCCTGTTTACCTTGTTGTTGTTGTTGTTGTTGTTGTTGTTGTGCAGCTGTGTGTTTGTGTGGAGGTTGGATTCTCGGATGACCAGCACCATGAGGAAGAGGCGGGGCCTCAGGCCAACCACTGATGCACCTAAAACACGCCACATCAGGTGTGTAAGGTGGGCCTTGTTCACACTTATGGTGCCTTTCCACTACATGGTACCTACTCCCCTGGGCTCGGCTCCACTCGGTTAGTGACATGTTTCCATTGGCAAAAAGTACCTGGAACTTGGTACCTCGTACAACCTTTTTAATACCTCCTCTCCTGCAGGTCCAAAAAAGTACCCGGCCAGGCACTAAAATCTTCTTGGTTGGAATTGTCACTGTGTCATCCCTACGCAGCATGCAAACATTTGTACCCCCAAGCTGACAGTCTGCACGGTTATAGTCAGAATAACACGTTTCTACAATGTGGGACAAAGCACTAAATAGACTGGTTTAATGTACAATAGCAGGCTTTAGTCTGTCCGTATGATTTTCAACTCACACCTCCGGCAGAGCTTCCAACGTGTCCAGTGGGGGACACTGAGTCCGAATGGGCCTTGTTCCACTCTGCCGTTGTCGAGGCAGCTGTTGCGAGCTGTGGCTTCACCGTAGCCGGGGCCAGTCGCAGCAGGAACCCCCAAACCTGCTGGTGGACACCAGAGGTCAGGGGAGCCGTCAGGCTGAAAAAGGAGGCCTACAGGGCGTGGCCGGCCTGTGGGTCTCCGAAAGCAGCTGACTGGTACTGGGGGGCCAGGCGATACGTGGCTGTGGGAGGAGTTCAGTGAGGCTATGGAGGAAAACTGTTGATTGGCCATGAAAAGGTTCTGGCAAATCATTCGATACCTCGGGGGGGAAAGCAGCAACTTGCCCACACTGTTCAAGGTGGGGGCGGGGGGCTGCTGACTGGGTCATGATTGAGGGTAGAATGGAGCGGGAGATCAACAGGTGGACTGGGGCCGCTAAACCGGTCCATCATGGTGAGGATCGAGCTGAGCTGGGAGACGAAGCTCTGTATTTACCGGTCGATCTACGTTCCAACCCTCACCCATGGTCATGAGCGAAACAGCAAGATGGCCGATACAAGCGGCTGAAATGAGCTTCCTCTGCAGGGTGGCCGGACTCAGCATTAGGGTTAGGGTGAGGAGCTCAGTCATCCGTGAGGGACTCTGAGTAGAGCCGCTGCTCCTCCATGTTGAGATCAGCCAGCTGAGGTGGTTCGGGCGTGTCCAACCAGGAGGAGACCCCGGGGCTGACTCAGGAGGAATCCTATCTCTCAGCTGGTCTGGGAACGCCTCAGGATCCTCCCGGAGGAGCTGGTGGAAGTGGCTGGGGAGAGGGCTGTCCGGGCCTCTTTGCTGAGGCTGCTGCCCCCACCACCCGGACCCTCCAGATAAGTGGGAGAAGACCAGTACGAGTACGAACGGGCTTTAGTGCAGTGTTAAAATTATACTTAAAAACATCAGCTGGAAAAAAAACAAACCTGAACTCTGAGCGCCCGGTTGGTGGACAGCTGACGGAGGTTGTACCAAGAGCTCACACCTCTGAAAGCTTCAGAGCAATTTTTTAACGAGGCTCTAACTTAATATTTTACAAACATATTTGAAGTTAAACCAAGTCATTTCTGACCTGAAAAGATCTTCACACTGCTTTGTGACACAACAAAAGTTATTCTTAGGGTTACTGAAGATCACCTGTCTCCTCCTTCACCTGACCACCAGCTACATGGAGGAGGAGGCGGGACTACCCTCTGTAAAGGAAACACAGACGAGGCGAGTAAGCACCAACTAGTAGAAAAGCACCTTTAGCTGCTTACATATTGGGTTACGTGGACGCTGCTGTAAACAGTTAGCACTGTTAGGTAACAGAAGGGAGACGGCAAAATGATCATGAACGTAGTGTTGTCAAGAGATTAAAAAAATGTGAGATTAATTAATTATGACCGGTAATTAATTGATCTAATTGCTGAGAAAATCCCTCAACTTGAGGTATTTTTATTTAAATGTATTAAATTATTGTGGCAGATCAAAAGATTGATACATCCCAAAGTGGCTTCATAAAGTCATTTATTGTTTTTAACCCTTTACCACCCGAGCCTCCAAGTTTACACCTGGACCTTTTGTGCTTATTTTGATTTCAACTTCAAATTTAACCTGCAAAACCATTCACGTGCAGATGCAGTGTTTGTGTTCAGTAAAACTCTAAAATCCAAATCTGTTTGTGTTTTTCTGCTGTTTTTGCTTCATCGTCACTGTTGTTACTCTCTTACAACACGTAGTGAATCAGCTGCTTTGCTTCTGGGAGAGGCGCTGCTGAAATACGGAGATTTTCCAGCTGCACAAACCTTGAGGTAATTACGGTAATCAAAGAGGCATGTGCAGACGTAGCGCCGGGGCTCCGCTCGGAGGTAAAGGGTTAACAGACTTGAACAGATGCAGTCGTCTCCATTTACATTGCTCTGTGTTAGCGACAGCCTGTCGGTCGCAGACTTGCTGATACGCAGGGTGTTCTCCTCCAGTTTAGTTTGGTGAAGAGCTTTGCTGTGACTCGCTACATTAATGTCTATCCTGCTAACGTTAGCTGTGGCTGGGTTGTGTTGATGTGGTAGCTAAAGTTGAGCTGCTTCGGTGCTAAGCTAACTCCTTATATCACTCGACCTTTATCAACGGTGCCGTCTGGACGTTTCTGAAATATTCTCAATCATTGGACAACAACTCTCACATGCTCTTCATCTTCACTGCTCCTCACCTCGCTCTCCCAACTACAATGGGAGCCAATCAGCTTATGCTACACACAATGAGAACCAATCAGTGTCCACTTCAGGGTGTGACTGACCATCCCACCCCCAACAGACAGTTAGATTAGAGATTAAAAAACATAACATGCTAAATATGTCTGTAATTAATTAATCTCAATTAATGTGATTCTTTGACACCCCTACATGAAGTATTGAACATGTGTGGACTGTTCACCTGGTTCAGGTGAGAGGACAGAGTCTTTCTGAGTTGAAAATGAGACAAGAAGGAGGAGACTGAACAAGGACAGCAGCAGCTTTCAACACATCATGAAATGTTTGTGTTCACACTCCAACGATGTGGTTTGGTGGTCGCTCACACATCTTCTCAGTGCGGTTTAGTATTGTCCCCAAAACCCGAGACAGATGAAAGTCACCAAGTGTGAACAGGGTGTGTTTCCTTGCAGTGTTTGTGTTGGGTTTGTTTGTTTGTTTACTGCATCGTGTTGTTGTTGTTGTTTCAGGAAGGAGACATTCATCACTGTTCCCTCCTCCCAGCTGCTCCAGAGGGAGGAGGAGGAGGAGCAGGAGCAGCAGGAGCAGCAGGAGGAGGAGGTTGACGTGGGGACTCCGGCCCGACTGGACCATGCTTGTCCTGGTGAGGAGGAAGTCTGGGGTCGGACTACAGGGGTCTACTCCATTCAGGAGGTTCAACAAAGACTGAGCTACCCCCCCTCCAAAAAAAACCTCTGAATTTAAAATTCTATGATGATTGTATTGTGATTTTTTTTTCCTACAAATTCATTTTTATAGAAGTTGAATCAAAAACAGGAAAGTAAGAAAACATCAGGAGGTGAAACCATCTGCTCAGAGTCTAAAGTTCATCTCCTGATGTAAACCTGAATTAATCTGACTTTGATCATCGATCACATGAATGTGGAAATGAAACCCTGTGACTGACAGCTGCTCCAGACTCAGTGGGAGGGAGGAGCTACATCTGTTACCATGGTAACTGCATCAGAGTTGAAGTTTCCTTCATCTCATGATTAATAATCTCAGAGTTTCCACTTAAGCTGCTTCCTGGAGCAGACCTGAGGCGATCTCATTTTGATTTAGACCGCAGCCAAACACAACTCTCCTTGGTTTGGAGTGAAGCATGAGGATTTCTAAAATGAGTGGAAATGTGACTGGAGAATGAGGACTGATAAAAACAGTTTGATGTTTTTGTTGTTGATGTTTCAGACGTACCGGTGCTGGAGAGCAATGGTAAACTCCCCCTGTGGTTCAGGAAGCTGGTCAGTCTGCTCTTCCTTCACTTTGAGTTTTCAGATGATTGATCAGTTTGTGGATTGATTTTGTTCCTCTGTTTATGTAGCAGGGTCAGGGCGGAGCCTCCTCCTCCACAGCCGCCGCTGCCATCCAATCAGACGCTGAGCCTCGTCAGGTGCGGAGTCGGTGGGCGGAGCCGCAGAACCCTCTGACCGTCTTCTCTGTGTTCTCCCCGAGTCCCATAAGGAGTCAGGAGGAGGAGGAAGAGGAGGAGGAGGAGGAGGAGGAGGACGACGGGGGCTTCCTCCCTCAGCGTCTGGACAGTCTGCTGGGAGTCGAGGAGCAGGAGGAGGTGAGGCTCCATGATTGTTCACGTCCATCTTCCAGGGGTCAACCTGTGGATGCCGTCAGGTGTCAGAGAGCTTTTCACATATTTAAGGAAATACATCTATCGTCTGTAAATGACAAAGGTCCCGGCTCGAACGATGTGGATTTTTTTTTTTTTATTTCAGTTTTCAGCCGATGCCGATTCCAATATTTGGCAGAACAAAAATTCTGATAACCGATTAATCGTCCAATTAATTGAAAACAGTATGTAATGAATAAAATAGCATATTTTTTTGTCCCTTAGAATTATGAACATTTTACTGTATTACAATACTTTGTTTTTTAGTATTTGATTAACTTTACAACAGAGAGGAATTTTCAAGTACAAAAACATGCAACAAAGCATTAAACCTCTGGGAAATTATAAAAGCTTAAAAAAGAGTCAGTCTGTAAGTGAGTTATGAAGCCCTCTGTTGCCCTTCAACGTTAAATCACATTCCTTTGTCACAAAGTCAGGACTTGTATGAACCAGAATTAAAACACAGAGATGCCTTTCACAGATGTCAACACTGAGGACAGTGGCTCAGTGGTAGAGCAGCCGTCTACCACTCGTTGGTTTGATTCCTGCTCCTCCCAGTCATTGTCGGTGTGTCCTTGGGCAAGACACTTTACCCTCCCTGTATGAATGTTGGATGGTTTGGTGGGAGGGGCCGAAGGCACAAATTGGTAGCTACGCCTCCGTCAGTCTGCCCCAGTGCAGCTGTGGCTAACTTAGCTTAGCACCACCAGTATGAAAGGGTGTGAATGAAAAATGGTCTTTGTAGCGCTATATAAATCCACAGTTGCATTTTAAATGTATACTGATCACAAATAGTCCGACACTAATGTTACTCCATAACAACACACACAGTGAGTTGCTGTAAATCTTACTCTATACTCCCGCGCTCACGCTGAAAACTGCGCCCGCGTTGCATCACGTGTCCGACGTATAGGGCCGCGCAGCCCCTTTGAAACACACGCTGCGCACACGTAGCCGCGCACAAGGTGTCACAGACATCACCTCTCTTGATTGGTCCGTTTGTAGTCACATGCTGTGATGAGGTGCTTCCTTATACGGGACAGTAAAAATGACCAAAATTGGTCTATAAATGCAGAAGAAACTCCACCGTTTGGTGTCTTGGCCAGGACCAGCCGTATAGCGACACCCTGACGAGGGAAACTGCAGCGACATTTTCAAAACAGCGCACGAGTGTAAAGGCAAAATGCGCGCGGGACAGCTGCAGTGACGTCTACACAGACTCCGCCCGCAGGAGTATACAGAGGCCTTTACAGTATTTGTAGCATCCCCGGCTGAATGATGGTCTGACGGTCTTTAAACTGATGGTTCACGATCTTTTTAATGTAGGATCGTAGCTCACAGATGGAGCTCACAAAGAAACAACGAGCGAAACAAACTCCTTCAACTTAAAATGAACATTACAATCTACAGACCATGTTTTCTGCCCATATCAAACCTTGTTCTGTTCCTCTCAAGACCTTCTCCTTGGAACAAAAATATGTTTTTCTCTCGTCACTGGAAACCAGCCCTTTTCAAAATAAAAGCTCTCGCCTTTACAATGTAATTACACGTAATAAAAATTGTAATCAGCATGACTAAGCTCACTTACAGTATTTTCTGACAAATTAAATCTAACATGAACATGAACACAAACACTGCCAGTGCAAAGATATCTGTTTATCTGTCCCTGCGAGGTATTCACATCAAACGGATCACGATTTTCATCACACGTAAACTCAACACTTGTACTCGCAGATGTGTACTGGTGATTTCACTACACACAAGTAACAACCAATAGGAGTACTGCTCCTGGTAACCGTGGCGACTGCCACTTCCGCCATCAATAATGAATGAGATCACAGATGTTGTTGTTGTTGAAGTCTCAGAAACACAGAACAGCAGTTTGGACTGTGGGCGGGTCTTCAGAAAACTGGATGGACCAGTTAAAATAAGCTCCTGTGTGTTCACATTGAATCACAGTAGATGAGCGGTGGCCACCAGACAAATCAATACACATTAAAAAAGGTGTGGATATTTTGCATTGACTCTAAATAAACGAGAGACGACCACAGACAAACCTGTTTGTCTCTCAGTTTATTTCACTTGTGTGATCACTTTGTGTGAAATTCATGTGTTTTATAGCATCAACTATAAGTTTACTACGAGGCTGTTTACATCACTACTGTCTAGTTTAGCAGTTTTTTGTGCAATAAGGATTTTTCTGCAGGAAGGACATATCCAGTGTTTGGAGTTGTCTTCACATGCAGGCAGGTTTGGTGAAGATGATGTACTGAATGACAACCTGATGCAGCTCATGAGGTAGTTGTAGATGTCTGGATACTGCAGATCTGGAACTTTGTCCTTGGTTGTAGCTGACTTGAGCGGCGTAAAAAGCACGCCGAGTGCATTATACGGGTTGGTTATGTTTAACCTATTAAGTTTTATGTGGTATTGTTCAATTTCAGTGTGATTAAAATGCACAGTAACTTCTGAAGGCTTGAAGACGACACTGGCGCTGTTCATTAGCTGCTGCTTCTCCTGCTAATATGGCGACGTAAACAAAACTAGTCAAGTCCAGAGCTCTTGCGGGATGCATGTCGGGATGCGTCATCTCCCGGAGCTCTGGGTCAAAATGGGGGGGCCAGCACATAAAATGAGTGGGCACGTGCCCACCCAGGCCCAATAATAGCACAGCAGGTGCTTGGTTTTATCCTGGTGCAGCGTTAAAGTCGTGTCGTAAAGATCTGGACGGACACAGACGGCGATGAGAAGCTCCTCCTCTATTGCTGCTCAGTGATGTCAGGGAACCAGAGGACAGTCCATTTACTCCTCAGCTTCAAGTTTTTAGCAGCAAGCAGCAGACAAACGACAGCAGCAGCCATCCCTCCCACATTTCTCCAGAAATGGCACTGTCTAGTTCATTATTTTATTTTTACATTTGTTAAACGGTGGGTTTTTGAACAGTTCATAGTTTTCAGACATTTATTTTTTAGAAACATTGACTTTTTACAAGATTTAAATGATGATGATGTTCTATATGAATTACATGTTGCTGTGATGTTCAGGTGCTGCAGACAACAGGAGATGATAGGCGGAGCTTTGTCCTCCAGCCTGACTCCACCTCCTCCGACAGGTAAGTGTCAACGTTCTCTTCACCTGGGCTGAGTCAGCAGGTTGTTTTTGACCAGGTGTTTCTGTTTACAGGGAGTTTGTCGTGGAGTGTGTGAAGGAGGTCGGAGGTCAGGGGGCGGAGCCTGTGTGGAGCACTCTGTTGAGCGCAGACTCCGCCTGCTCTGAGGGGTCAACAGGAAGTCTGGAGCAGCAGCACGACGCCGGTCAGAGATCAGATCAGAGATCAGGTGCAGAAAGGTTTTCAGCTGTTTAATGCTGTGACTCCTGCTTCATGTTGCAGACACTGACTCCCTGAGTCAGGGCAGCTCCGTGGGCAGCTCCGTCCTGGACGACGACTCCCTGAAGAACTACTTTGACACCTTGGCCTCGAGTCTGAGTGACGGTAAATACTTTTATTTACCTCTTTGACGTTTAGTCTGTGAATACCGACCTCATCTGACCTTTGACCTCCAGAGAAGTTTGACGTCGACCTGAAGACCCTGCAGCCTCCGGAGGAGAAACACTTCCTGAACCCTCGACTCAGCATCTCCACCCTCTTCCTGTCTCGCTTCCAGGCCAGGGTCGGGTCAGTTTTACTCACAATCATCAGAGGTGACCTTAGACCTCCTGCTGCTGGTTGTCACGGTGATAACTGTTTGTTTTTGATGTTTTAGGGAGCGGCTAAACCGAGGTCCGCCTCCCATCTCTGCCCTGACCAGGGTGTCAGAGGAGAGTCACATCAGCAACACATCGGTACTGACACACCTGAGAGTCAGGAGACACACCTGAGACACACCTGAGACACACCTGAGACACACCTGAGAGTCAGGAGACACACCTGAGACACACCTGAGACACACCTGAGACACACCTGAGACACACCTGAGACACACCTGAGACACACCTGAGACACACCTGAGAGTCAGGAGACACACCTGAGAGTCAGGAGACACACCTGAGACACACCTGAGAGTCAGGAGACACACCTGAGACACACCTGAGAGTCAGGAGACACACCTGAGACACACCTGAGAGTCAGGAGACACACCTGAGACACACCTGAGACACACCTGAGAGTCAGGAGACACACCTGAGACACACCTGAGACACACCTGAGACACACCTGAGAGTCAGGAGACACACCTGAGACACACCTGAGACACACCTGAGAGTCAGGAGACACACCTGTTACCCCTTTTCCACCAAACAGGTTCCAGGACCAGTTCTGGGCTGGGGCTCGAGCCAGGGCTCAACTGGTTCAGAAGCCGGTCCTCCTATGAACCGGTTTGATTTTCCATGGGGAGGGGGCCAGGTTGGGGCCGCGTCATGTAAACGTCAGTACGTCACTGCAGAGGGAGCCGGTTCACAACAACCAGCCGCTAACAAGCTAGCTGCTGTTAACAAACTACTGTTACCCTGTTACTATCAGTCCATGAAAACATGATTATTTTCAGCAGATCTTCTAGTTACAACATGACTGAGTTAACAAAGCAGTGTTGCATCACTACGTGTGGTATTTATTCAGTTTTGGGGAATTTACAATCTGCTTCCTGGTCCCATATGACGGAGAAGCGCACCCTCGCTGTAATAATGTTTAAATGGAGGAGTTATCGTGTGCATACCAGTGCTGTTCCTGGTTTTACAGTCTACACTGGGATCCAGAGACAAAACGGTATTTTCATTACTTTATTCTTCTACTATCATTAGCTGTGTTTCCACCATCACT
>OOFC01045122.1:0-11730 GCA_900323345.1 Pseudochromis fuscus
AAGGAGAAGAAGAAGGAGAAGGAGAAGGAGAAGGAGAAGAAGAAGGAGAAGGAGAAGGAGAAGAAGAAGGAGAAGAAGAAGGAGAAGGAGAAGAAGAAGGAGAAGAAGAAGAAGAAGAAGAAGGAGAAGGAGAAGAAGAAGGAGAAGGAGAAGGAGAAGGAGAAGAAGAAGGAGAAGGAGAAGAAGAAGGAGAAGGAGAAGAAGAAGGAGAAGAAGAAGGAGAAGAAGAAGAAGAAGGAGAAGAAGAAGGAGAAGAAGAAGAAGAAGAAGAAGGAGAAGGAGAAGAAGAAGAAGAAGAAGAAGAAGAAGGAGAAGGAGAAGAAGGAGAAGTAGAAGCAGAACAGAAGAAGAAGTAGAAGAAGAAGAAGTAGAAGAAGAAGCAGAAACAGAAGCAGAAGCAGAAGAAGCAGAAGCAGAAGAAGAAGAAGAAGAAGAAGAAGAAGCAGAAGAAGAAGAAGCAGAAGCAGAAGAAGTAGAAGCAGAAGAAGAAGAAGTAGAAGCAGCACAGAAGAAGAAGTAGAAGAAGAAGAAGAAGGAATAGAAGATGCAGAAGAAGAAGCAGAAGAAGTAGAAGAAGAAGAAGAAGAAGAAGGCACAGGGAGAGGACATCAGTGAGAGTGTAGACAACATGCTGGAAATACAACACTGTGTTGCTGTTTCTGTGGTGTCTATTTTCTACACATATCCTGTCACTTCCTTCTCACTGATCAATCAAAAGTAAGAAAGAGGCGGGACTCTGGTTGCCAGTGAAAACCCAGGTATAATAAAAATGACTGTTGTCAGCTGGTGTCACAGAGAGACTCCTTTCCAGAGAGTACTAGCAGCTGTAGTAGTAATCACTAGTATCATGGGTACATATAGCAAACTTAGCGAGCTAGCTATGTGTTTCATTGTGTTCAATGGTCCAATCAAATGGCTCCAAACCTTTTGTCCCGCCTACATATCCCATTTTTGCCAGAACTGCACCACGATACAGAAGTTAGATCCTCTGGAAATTATATTTCAGGTGAACTTCAACCTTTCTGAAGTAAAATACAGAGTCTCTAAGTTCACAACAAAGACACGAGGAACTGTTTTGTAACCTAGCAACAGTAACAGCTGGAGAAAAATGCTATAAATATGATATCACAGGTATTTTGAATGCATTAACAGCTGCCTGTGGACTCTTAATATGAGGCAGGTCACAGTTTCCTCTTTGCTCAACACATGTTTTCATGACATGATTAATGATGCACAAACCTTGTTCTACTTATTAAAACCCTAATGTTCCACCTCAGCTAAATGTAAAAACTTTCTGCAGGATTTCAAAACCGTTTTTTGAAAATGCACATTCAAATATTAGGATCTATCCATCCTGCACCTTTAGTATCTACAATCAAACAATGGCTAGTATCTTTATCTGTCTTCTTTATCTGGATCTCCTACCAGTTTTCACACAAATTGAACAAACTTGTTTCCACAAAATTCGGGTTAAAATATAAAAATACTTTCACCGCCACAGAGGGTAATAACACGCTGACAAAATCAAGACAACCAGGACTCCACTGAGAATGAATTTTCTTTTTTTAAATTAAAATACAAATGAGGATCAGTCATATCAGGATTCAGGTGGTAGCTCATTTGTGGGGAGTTTAGTTTTTCATCATTTTTCTCTGGCTGTTCCAGTAAGTCTAAATGAATCCTATGTGATGTTTAGCTATCACCACCACTTCTGAAAACCTACACGCCTGAAATAAAAATAAACTGTTTTATCTGTCATGATCCTTAAACTGTTTTCATGCTCGGTGAGGAAACGCTGTTAAAGTCTTTATATTATTCAAAGTGTTTGCAGTTGCTGACTCCTCCTCACACGGGGGAAACTCACATTTAATGTGTTATGACATGAATGAATGCATAATAAAAAAAACAGCTCTCTAAATCAAATGCATACCAGAAAGAGGGGATTAGTTCTGAATGTAATGATCAGAGGAACAGAAATCTGAAGCAGACAAGGGGAAAATCCCTCTCACCTCTGCAGCAACTTCACCTGCTGCCTCCAAAGGAAACGTCATCGAGCTGCCTACATTAGTTAGTCAGCAGGTTAATTTATTACAGCCCACAGTGGTAAACACACCGCCAATCAAACACAGTGCAGTCAACAAGGTGATGGTTTGACACTGTTGTTAAAATCCACAAAGACCAAAGAGTCTGTAAATCAGACTGAGTCACAGGTGTAATATATGACTGGCTTGAATAAAATAAGCGACATTGAGCTTTGTGATGGTTACAACTGGTCAACCGTTGCATTAAATGAGTAAAAAGGTTTTGTTTTTATTGTTAAATGAATACAAGTGTGGTGTGTGTGTCAGGGGTGTAAAAGCCCTTAAAGCAGGGGTGGGCAACCCTGGTCCTCGAAGGCCGCCATCCTGCATGTTTTAGATGTTTCCCTCTTCCAACACCTGATTCAAATGACCAGGATCGTTATCAGGCTTCTGCAGAGCTTGATGATGAGCTGGTCATTTGAATCAGGTGTTGGAAGAGGGACATATCTAAGGCTGTGTCTGAATGTCCACACTATTCCCTAACCCCTCGTTTATTATATTGCGCCGAGCTACATAGTGAGCTATATAGTGCTCTGAATCAGCTGGCGATTCGGACACGAAGCCCCCTACTTTCTCCTGGCGTCGGATCATGTGACCACCAGCGATCACCATGGTAACCAGGCCACTACGGCTCACGAAAAATATAAACCCAATTATTTATGTGAATTTGCTCAGTGATATTGCATTTCATTCTTTCCTTGTTGTTTTTATATTCAATAATTAAAAAATAAAATCTCTACATTTATCAATCCTCTTTGATGTTCGCGGCGTGCCACTCGACCCCTGATGTGGCATCCTCCGTCGGTGAAATGGCACCAGTTTTGAATTTTTCAGTATTTTTGCTGACCCTAATTCAACTTTTGATCATATAAATTAGACACATTTATATGCCATCTCTCAATGCCCCACATCGCACTGCTCCCGGTCCGCCATCTTGTCTAGTGACCATCGGTGCTCACTACTTTTCAAGATGCATTGTGGGAAAATTTGAGTGCACTGCTTTTTTCGGCAATTCAGACACGACTGGAAATGGCGTAACCCCCTATATAGTGCTCTATATAGGGAATAGTGTGGACATTCAGACACAGCCTAAAACATGCAGGATAGCGCCCCTCGAGGACCAGGATTGCCCACCCCTGCCTTACAGGATGCACAGCACTAACCCTGACCCTGCAGACCGAGCGGCAACAACATAGCTTGAAGCTACTTTAAACTTCTTAGTGCAGTACTGTACTGACATGTAGGAACTCTAAAAAATCTGTTTGTGATGGACTCCTGTTTAAAAAGCATCAACTTTTCTCATGAAAGAGTAGAAGTGTGGAAATATACCTGGAGTTTGCATGTGACTACTGTACATTATAAATTAGCTTGTTACATTGCAGCGTTAATCTCTTGCATTGGACTGTGGGTGAAGAAGCTGATGCAGGCTGTGTGTACAATCTGATTCACTAAAATGTAATACGGTGGTAATACAGCTAATTGGAGAAACGCCTTTAGCTGTTTTTACTTGGAGCTAACATCTGCAAACATTATAGACCCTGAAAGCTCCACTGTGAGCAGCACAGGAAGGTACTGTCCACTTCACTGTCAGAGAGCAGGGATCAGAAATCAACCAATCCGTGGCAGCTTTCACAGCCACAGGATCTACAACCTTTTCAGTCGGACTGAACCAGGGGTCTCCTCCTGTTGCAGTCACAGTGATACCTGCACTCTACAGTAAAGTCAAAGTAGGGATACAGTGACAACAAAAACAACAACAGTTTGCAGCCTTACAGGATTTCTATAAACAATCACAGACAAGTATTACCAGTCCTGAAACAAGATTTTGACACAGTTTGCCACAACAAGACCAGAGGACAGAGTAACTACATAATTAATATTCTTCTCCAGTGGTGCAAATTAATAACATATTTAAATTAATCCAATTATGTAGACTTAAATGACGGGGAGTTTTTGGGACCCCAGGGATCAGGGACCATCAAGCAGCAGCTTAATTTGCCCGGTTGGTAATTTAGCCTCAGACATAAAGTGGCAGCATCAGAAAAGTGAGGCTCAGATTCTGGGAAGTGAAGTATGATCACGCCTCCTCATTCTTCAATGTGCTGAGCTGTGTGTGACGGGGGAACAACCTCGAAACCAGATATCAGTGCACGCTTACAATCAAATCAGTCTGACTGAACTGCAGGTGCTTCATGTACAGTTTCAAAGTAAAGAAATACTTAAAAGAGGCACATTTTACGATACATGATTTATTAATTAAAACATCTCCAAAAAATACATCTGCTCCTTCACCTCCCTGCTGGAAAAGACTTAGTTTAAAAGACAAACTTGCTGTTTTCTACTTCACTTTAAAGTTTAAAGCAATAAAGCTTTCACACATCTGTGAGATGGTTGTGATGTCACTCAATCACATCACACACTTTGAGGTTAACCCTTTACCACCTGAGCCTCCAATGGGACTTTTTATGCTTATTTTATTTCAAATTCAGATCTAACTTGCAAACTCTAACATTCATGTGCAGCTGTTCAGTAAAACTCCAACATCAAATTCCACTTTTGTGTTTTTCTGCTGTTCTTGCTTCATCATCACTGTTGTTAACCTCTTACAACATGTATATTGTGAAGCGGCTCCTGTGAGAGGCGTTGGTGAAGTTACTGTAATGACACCATATTCACGGTGAAGTAGTGTTGTCGTCAAGACCGCACCAACTGAGACCAAGACATAACTCAGACCAGAGAGTATCGAGACCGAGACAAGACCAAGACTGTATATATCAAAGAAAAATCACAATAATACTAATTATCAAACAAATCTGATGAACCACACTGATTCACTGTTAGGGACTTTGAACTAGCTAGCACAGCATTAGCTTTCTGGCTCATTGCTGAAACAAACGTTCGACTTTCTGCAGCCGAAGCACCAACATGGAGGACGCTGTAGACTAGAAATACGTCCTGTTGGTCGCATCTAAAGTTCAACCAATTTACTGGTGTAGTGAACAATGTTTCCATTGCATAAGAGGCTCCCAAGTAACGCCTGGGGGCTCGACTAATACCATATTGCCGGCGATACATTTGGTGTTAAAGGGTTGAAGTAAGTACGAAGCAAAGCTCAAACACATAAGTGGGACTTAAAGGAGTTGAATACACCGTGACATCACCTGACCTCATCCGACCATCTCAACAGACATGAAATCGTAGTTTTTTGATTAGCATCTGACTGTGACTCAAAGTGTCCAGTGTTTACTTACCGGCGTACTCCGGGTCCACGTGAGGAGGGTAGAAGCGAAAGTTGATGAAGAAGGGGATGGGCATTCCATACTTGAACCACTCCACCACGTAGGGCTGGCCGTTCAGGGGGTGGGACACGTCGCATCCCAGGATGACGTTTTCTCCTGCACGTGCCGTCACAAACTGGGGCTCCTCTCGCACTCCGTGGGCACCTGCAGGGAAACAGGAGGCCACACATTACTCTGTAATCTTTGAAGTTTCATTTCAACCTACCGCTTTTTTCTTAATGGAAGTGACTTTTTGCTTTACTGTTAAAAATACTGTAAATCAATAAAAAAAAAAAACAATTGAATGAAGGAGTTTTACAAGTTGGTGAAAACACATCATCCAGAGTTTTTGTTGTAACAACCTCCACACTTGTATAAGATATCTGCCAATTAACAAACAAATCGATGTCAAATTACAAAACTAAGGCTTCATTTTAACTGGCACTAATTGTACAAAACACACAAACAAGTCCAGTCAGAGAGAGACACAATAAGCAGCACATGAAGAAGCGTAGAAAACGTGAGGATAACACCAGGATGAGCACCGAGATCACATGAGCAGGTAAAAAAACGACAAACTCAGGTGATATGTTTCAAAGTTCAACACTGTGAGGACTGGGCTGAAACTCTTCTGTGCAGAGAGTCAGATATTCACCTTTCTTGGCTTGGAGCAGACAAACAGTGGAGGCTCCAGACACATCACTGTGCAGTGGTCTCACAGCTGATCTGAATATCCTGCACTCAGACACCTCCAGCTCTTTGCAGCAGCTACACTGTCATTTATTTTCTTCTTTATTTACAATTGCAAATTAGACCCACACAAAAGGACTAACAGCTTTTGCTTCAGACACAGTCTGATGGTGTTGGCAGTACGGTGATGCTTTGTGTAGCACCATGGACTCTGAATAGAAATGGACGAAGCAAGTGGGGCTCAAACATGAGACCGATGCAGAAGTAACGAAACTGAAATACACCCGACGGCCACTAGGTGCTGGCTCTTCTCAGTGAGCTGGTGGTGCACCTGAAAAACAATCATAATTCAGGAGATATTAGACTTCAAAAAGAGGGATGTGGTTAGCAGGATTGACAAGCCTGGTCTCCAATCAGATCAGTGCTGAAGTCCAGTCTCATACACATTGGACAGTGATCTCAGGTTCAAGGGTCAGACCCGCCTCCTCACTCCTCCCTTCATATCCAAATATGGTCACTTCTGGCTCCAAACAACCAACATGGCCACATTCAAATGCCAACCTCCTGGCTTCAAAAGGAGGAGTCCACAGACCAGCAGGTGACATCACACTTCCTTCATCCATTTCTAAATCAGTCTATGTGCCGCACACACACTTTGCTTCCCTCCTCAGTTTCACTTTGGTTAAAATTACCTTGAACTGAACCACTGGTGCTGAGGCTGCAGCTGCTGCTGGACACACATCTTATGAAGTCTGAGCAAGACATGGCTCCTTAGAGCAGAGCTGTTAAATACAGGAAGAGGTCAATCAGACCGTACCAAGTGTTTCCCATCACGGGGGGATTTCTGGTTTTAAAATCTGCTTTAGTTCTTTCAAACGTCTTAGGTTGTTGATATTTGTGTTAATACTGTAACAAATCAAAGCTGTCCTGTGTTGCTGTATTTCAGTTTAATAAATGTATTTTCTCTTTGTGTCGCCTTTTGTTTTTTAAGGTCTGTATGTGGTCAGTTTGTTGTATTTACATCATGTTACGATTAATCAAATTTCAAGTAAGACTGCAACTTCAAACAAAGCAATTTAACACATCACAAAGGCAGAGGGATTTTTTAATTGTTATCCCTCAATTGAACTTTATACTTGTGTTGTGACAATTGTTTGATTGAATTAAAAAAATGTAATAAATTCATGTTGGAAGACATTAATAGATTTAAGTTCTGGTGATCATGTTAGAGAAATAAATATGAGATGGTATCTCATGCCTTTTAAATGGATTATACTTTGAATACTGAAGAATTAAATTAAACTGCAACACTGCCAGAAAAATCCCAATTAGATATTTCATTAAAGTGTTCGCTCCTTTTTAATTTTTGGATTAAACAAACAAGATTCAACATGTTGATGCTGCCAGCTGTCTTCTTTATTTAATGGATAAGGAAGAGTTTTCCCAAAATGTCAAACTTCACTTTTAATGACACTTATTTGTGACAGAGAAAGAAACCACTTGGTCACCTCCAATCCTCTCCCCTTCTCTAATCCTCAAGCTATCGTGACATCAGCCAATTTGAAGTAAACAACACAGGTGTGTGTGCTAAGCTCATTCCTCTAGTTTACTGAAAAGCCAGCGTGTACGTTAGAGATCGCTCAGATTAGACAGAAATATACAGAGCGAGGGCGTTTAGACAGAGTTGCACCCAGGAAGTGAGTGTTTGAGCGCGATAACACAAACATGTGCTCAGCTGCGAGCTCCATCACTCAGGCCGCTGACAAATCCAATACACAGCCAAGGCCGTCGGGTTGGGGAAAGCAAGATTAACGGCACTCGCAGACACATGAAGGTGATTTCTCTCCACAGAATCTCTTTCATCTCATTCAACTGACATAATGTGGGCAGACGCAAACATGAAGGAGGTAAAGTGACAGTAATGCCCCCAATGCTCGATAATACTCGGACCTCTAACCTTTTTCTGAAAGAATTCACTCAGCGATGGAGCGATCGCAGTCAGCCTGTGTGTCTGCGAGCTAGCCGCTGGACGCTCACATCGATCCCAGGCTAATTACTATGTAGCTGGGCTTTATGAGCGGAAACCCGGCGTGGTAGCATTTTACCAGTCGATACAGCTAATCAGATGTACTCACTGCTCGTCCCTCTGTGGCCTGTAAGGAAGCCAGGCGGGCAGATAGGTCCTCCCGCACACAGATGACGGCCTGCTGCCTGCCTCGCCTCTCATTATTGAAAGCAAACAGTGCAAAGCAATGGGACTTCAGCTCTGCAAATAACAAGGCAAGGACGAATCACTAGTGTTACATCCTGTAGCTTCAACGTGAGTCAGCAGAAACATGTTCAGACACTGACCAAAGGAAGTCAAGTTCAGGAGGAAATGAGGAGGCGAAGCATCATCAGCTGAAACACCACAGGAGGACAGAGGAAGGTTTCACACAATGTTGGATGTAATTAAAGTCCACCTGAAATGCAACATGTCTTTTTAATCCTTTCAGATCAAGTGGCTGCTCATGTTATTCACTTACACAGCGATGCCAAAAGACTCTAATGCCAGAGGTGGATGGTGTTCAGTAGGGTTGTGTTTGCTGTTGTGTCCGACCCACAGGAGCTGTGTTCTGTTTTATAATCAAGGAGAAAGTGCAGCAGGTGTAGTGACGTCTTTAGCTCTAACATTACCCAGTAACTTTAAAGCTTCCTCCACACTGTGCGATTTTCGGCCGTCCCAGACGAAAGATAATGATCGTGAGCGATATCTTTGGTTTTGGCTCAATGGTCCTACGTCACACTTTGACACAGGTTCAAGG
The DNA here is from genome assembly GCA_900323345.1 of Pseudochromis fuscus. Lineage (NCBI taxonomy): Eukaryota > Metazoa > Chordata > Actinopteri > Pseudochromidae > Pseudochromis > Pseudochromis fuscus. The sequence continues at coordinate 8,854 of OOFC01045122.1, forward strand.
ACGGCCGTTGCCATGCTCTTGCGACCAAAGACAACCTGCGATAAAATTCCAACAGTGTCAGAAATTTGGGCTGATCATCTTACAGTGTGACTGCTGCTGCGACCTACATCAACTAACTAACCAATAGAAATGCAGAATGAAATGACGTACTGATCACAGACACTGGTGGTAAACTCAAATAGATGCTTTAGGCTACGATGGTGGAACACGTCAAAAAAACAATGTGTGCTATTTTAAAAGAAGACAGTCTGGTAGAGTTGTGGCAGCAGAAGCCTTTTTGATGTGTCCTCAAGCTGCTACCACGACGGCACAAAGAAGAACGAAGCCTGAAGGACATAGCGGAGGAATTGCAGCTCCCAGGTTAGTAACCTAAAGTCTGCGATTCAGCTTCAGTTTTCATCATGCTATCAACACACAGCAAACTTCATGTCCTGCCCAAAGTTTATTAGATTCATGTTGTGCAGTGTAGCAAGCTGTGAACTTACAAGATTGTTAAAATCGCACAGTTTGTTGCGGGCTTAACTAGCTAGCTATGGTGTTTTGGTTGTGTCCCAACAATCTAGTCAAACTGCTCCAAATGTTTGTCACAACTACACATCAGGTTTTTGTGGGAAATAAATCGTGATGCAGAAGTACAGACCTCTAAGTATATGTATTAATTACTGTACTTTATGTCCGTAAATCAAAGGTACTATTTATTTATAAAACTCCAGTTTGTTCAATTCTTTAAATGGAAATATTTTGTTACCTTTTCCATGTGAAACTCTTACTATACTATTATACTGCACTGTTGCTACTTTCTGAACCTAATCACCTCCTACACTGCTGCACAGTTTAAAAGTGCACTGACATGTTCATATTAGCGAGCTCTGAAGTTTGAGGATTATGGAGCAATTAGATTGTTTTCACCTGAGTTTGTCTTTAAGGCAGCGCTGCTCCCTGAGGTCTTCATGCTGCACCAAACTACACACTGTGTACTGCATGTACACACCACTACACCTGTTAAATACAAATTAACTGTGAATTGGTAACTTATGATACTGTATTTCAGTACTACTATGACATACATGAAACCAGTGTGGCAAAAAACAAATATTCTATACTTATGTTACTGAGTAAACTGCAATGCCCCCCCCTCATCTCCTCACTATCTTGTACTAGTACAGGGTGACACAAAAAACAGGGAATCTTTTAACGCTCCAATAAAACCAAGACTAATAGCAGAAAAATATTTTATTCATAGTAACATGGTATTTAAGAAACAATGATGGAATTTTCATTTTTGTCTCGCAGTGGTGCCACTTGCATGTTTGCCAATACGCACTTCAAAAATTCCCATTTCCTTGGGTCACCCTGTGTAGCCTATAAGGTGGATGGATGTTACAGAGTTGGGTAAGGGGGCAATATTTTACAGTTTCTGACATAAAAGTTGTAAAATAATGATAAAAACTCTCATTTTTAGGCTATTAATTTGAAAAAAAAAATGCTGAAAAAAACTGAGATCAGTTTTTTATTGTCAGTGAACCACAGTTGGTTCACTTTGTGAGTCTGGATCAGCCCAACAACACTGTTGTATAAATACACAGAGAGAGAGACAAAGAGGGAGAAAGGGAGAATACTGCTCAATGGAAATAAGGAAATCCTGGTGATTTTAGGACAAAATCACAATATTATCAGAAGCACTGAAAGCACTGGACTTTAAAAAGATGCTGCTGTGAACTGGGTCCATTCAGCAGAAACCAACGTACTGATGTGGAGGAGCTGAAAGCTTTTCTGCATCACAAACTTCATTGCATTTGACAGATGAAGGATATCACTGCTGACATGTACTGCCAATTCAAATGGGTGTGATGTGCTGTAGATCCAACCTTGCAAACAGGAGCGATGTGGTTTCCTACTACTCAGACATTTACAACTTTATGATCATACATTCCTTACATTATATACCTACAGTTGACCTTGGTAACCTCACATTTACAGAGAAACCTTCCAAAAAGCAAACCTAAATAAATCAATGAAATGATAAAATCAATAAAATCTTGTAAAAAATGCACCAATCACAAACTTCTGCCACTTTCTCTTGTTTTTTGTTTCTTCAGTGGGGGAATAATGGGAGGCTGCAATAACATTTGTCCTGAACAAATAGCAGGAGGAGGAGGATAAACACAGGACTGGTTGAAAGCAGAAAGGGACTGGACTATCTCAGCCTCCATCTCCTCCAGCAGAGGTGCTGTGAGGGACCAAGAGGAAAAGGTCACAGCAGACAAATGGCCCAAAACACAAACACTCGCAGGATGCTGTCGTGCTCAGCTTCAGTCCTGACACTCGATGCGTCTCTATTTCGCAATTACCAGCGTGTGTTTGTTGTGGAACAAACCAAACAAATTACATTGCTCTAATAATTGAATATCCATCCAAGGCCGGCCATAATGTCTCAACAGGACAAATCATCCGTCTGCACTCGACAGCCCGAGCTTTCAAATGCATATTAAGGCTTCAGTGGGGAGAGTGAGAAAAGCCTTCACAGTCACCTTGAACCGAGGTCAGTATGAAAAGCAACTAATTGTCTGGGTTTTGCACTGAACACAAGATGTTTATCATATAATTAGTCCTAATTGTGAGGATGGAATAGGAGCACAAAGTGAAATGTAAATCAACAAATAGCAGGAGAGCAGGGCTTCCCCAAACAATGAGGAATATCTCCGAGTGCATTATTACCATCCTGTAATTTCCTCCAGCATGCAGCACCCTCATGCAGCATATACAGTCTCCACACATTACATGGCTGAGAGGCATCACAAGGAGCCAGTGGATTCGTGGTTTGACGCGCTCGTGTGCGCTCGTGCTCGCCGGAAGAACCAGATAATAACTGAGCCA
>OOFC01045124.1:0-20295 GCA_900323345.1 Pseudochromis fuscus
CAGTTGGTTGTTTATGAACTCAATAACATCTGCAAGTTCAGAGTACGACTAAAACTCTATAAAACTTTCCCATCTTTTCCACTGTGCGACCTCCATTTTGAACTGGCCCGGAAGTACCGGAAGTAAACAAATTATTAGCATAGCAGCATTGCTAACAAAACACTTTCATGGGATCCCAACTTTAACAAACTCAGGATCCCGACTTATTAACACAGAATTCCGAGAAAGTATCACGGGATCCTGGGAAACTAAGTCTGGATCCCGAAAAAAAATTTCTTGGGATTTTTTTTTTTCTCTCTCCCCCTTTTTTTTTTTTTTTTTCCTCGAATGCCCCCTAGGGGGCTCCGTAATAATCCGATGCACCTCATAGTGTGGAAAATACGGTACTGTGAGGGAATAAAAACCTGGAAGCAAAAAGGTGAGCGGATCATAAAAGCTTATGGCAACAGCAAAACACTAAATCTCTAATAAAGTCAGTGTAATTTAGTTGTTTTTTTCATTACGTTTATTTAGTTTAAAGGAAGTAAAAAAGATGAGTAGAGTAGTGTATTTTTTTTCACACAGTGAAAATGACAAAGAGACGTCTGTCCAACTCTTCAGATCCTCTTCACAGTTTCCAGATTAAACAGCAGTATTCACACAGACAGACATGACTGAAACACACCGTCCTCCAGCAGCAGAGAGCTGCCTCCTGTTTGTTTTTGTTAGTCTCACTCACACAAAGAGCCCGGAGACATTTCAAAGTCCAACCAGCACATACTTCAGCCTGCACCAGTCCTCCCACCCTGCAGCTCCCAGCACTCACACCTCGCTCCCACCCACTCGCAGCACAGACAGGTCGCTTTGTGTCGTCCTGACTGTGGAAACCAGAGAGGAGCATCCACTCGGTCTGTGCAGCCTGTAAACAGACAGGAGACTCTCTCATGACATGTGACTCATAACCTGAAACAGCTCCTCCTGCGCTCACACTGGATACAGTTACTGCAGTGGACAATGGTCCCCTGGCAGGAGACTCACTGTCTTATTCATTCTCAGATACTTTCATATTGGATCAAGGAAACATCTGAGGTTACAGTCCAGCTCTCTCTGAACAGCTCATGTTCACAATATGCTGCAGTGTTCAGAGTTATTTTACTGAAACATTTCTCTGTCATTACAATCTGTCAGATCTCCATCCTGCTTAGTTTACTGACACCTGTTGATTAATACAAAATACAAACATCATGTAATCATTTACAAGAGTTACAACCAGGAGTAAGGCTTTTCTCTGTGGAAGTGGAAACAATACATTTATGTTCATACTCAGCATTAATTCACAGTAAAGTACACAGCAGTCCTCCTGGAGATGCTGAGCTACAAGAAGAAGAGGAGAAGGAGCAGACACAGTGAGGAAGACGAGGAAATCAAGGCAACAAGGAGAGAAGGTGGAGTGTAAGCTGATCACATGTGCTTTGTTTTGTTTTTTTCATTTTCAGCCTGGTCCCTGCCTCAGTCCTGCTCCATCATCAGCTGGTCACAGGTTTGCTGTAGTGCTGTCTGTCTCCTACATCAACATTACATCTTCAGTTACAGTATAGCTGCTCATATCCCCGAGCTGAGCTACTGCTGCTGTCATTGATTTAACCCTTTATTACCTGCTGCACTGAGAAAGAAGCTACCAACAATGTTTTCTTTTTTTTTCTATTTCTTATTTTCTTGGGTCATGAATAACACCAATCAGACTCCACAGTTTATTTATTGACCTCTACCAAACGGTTTAGTTGAATATATACAAATATCAAAACAAGTTGAAAAAGTCAAGAGAAATTAACAGAACAGATGATGTTTGGTCCTCGGCATATGTAGGTGCAGAACCATCAATACATCACATACAGTAATGAATAAAAATGTATAATAATCAATATAACAGACATCAGTCTTGCATCTTTACCTTCACCAAACAGCTGAGTTGTCAGTCTGTGGCAGAGTCGTGTTTTCAGAGATTTATTTCACCCTGATAAAAAGTATGTGTTACTCAGCTGTGATTACAAACTCCTCTGTTTACAAATTTAACATGTAAAAAAAATGAAGTTCACCACAGTTTTCAATCAGGTATATTCACTCAGTGTACAGTTAAAGGGTGAGGGTGCAATACTTTATGGATAATACATGAAATAACATTGGTACAAATAAAAACACTCACCTCTGAGTACATGCTGCTGCTTCATGTTGGATCCACTTCCTGTACTTTCCTGGTCATCAGGCATCAACTCTGCAGCTGCTCCCAACACTGAGCACAGAGCTTCCTGTCATGTGACTTCAGTCAGTTTGATTCAGGGCTTTGCACCATCCATGTTTTCACTGAAGGTTTACCGTTTACTCTGATTACTCTGAAGTGTCATATCTTAATTAACTATTTAAATGTTACAATGTATTTTCAAATCTTTCTTTAATTTTAGTTTAATACTGTACAGAATGGTTGGGTTTCTTCATAGACTGTAAATAGAAACAGTCTCTGGGTTTATCCTTAGATATCAGTACCACTGTAAATCCTTGTAGCCTGAGATCATTTTATTGTGATTTAAAATAATACAAATCAAATTCAATGGATTTTAACTGTTTGAATTTGTAACTTTTCATGCTGAATAAATAGACAGGGACTGATTCATTGTAACAGTATTCATCCTTTCAGACGTGCTGTCCCAGGTTCACCCTGACCTGACGTGACCTTCATACATGACTCACTGGACCAGAGCTTCAGCAGCTCAGCAGCAACACAGCAGCCCCTCCAGGTGTCACACATCATGTTACACATCATTAACTAAACATCATACACATACATCACTGTGAGATATTGTATATTAACACTGAAATACCGTATTTTCCAGACTATTGAGCACCTGTCTATAAGTCGCTATTGAATGTATTCAAACAGTTTCATGTGGTCCACTCTGACCGGGTCTGATGTGACGAGGCTAAATGTATCGGCGGCACGGAGCTTGCTAGCTTGTAAAAAGCTAACGAGCTTCGTGCTGCTGATACATGAGCCACACCGGTGTTTAAGCTGCAGGGTTCAAAGAGTCAGAAAAAAGTAGCAGCTTATAGTCCAGAAAATATGGTAATTCAATTAGTAAAGTACTTAGCAACACAAACACTACAGTCTGCATTCAAGTCAATTTAAATGTATTTGTGTAGCATCACAGTAAAATCATATCAGGGCAGTTCACACAGTGAGGTCAGAGTCTTACAATGTCCTCAGTCCTCTGACAGGGACATGAAACCAACACTCAGCAAACATTAGCTTCACAGTCGTCCCCTGATGCTGTAACACAGTACTGTACTGTACTGTATTGTACTGTACTGTGTACCTCATGTAATACTTTGAGACCTGCTCAGAGGGTACTCCAGTATCTCTCTGTCTTTACATCAGTGTAACATGTAATGATGTAATAATCTGCTGTGAAAATCCACAAACTCTCATTGGTTGATGATGAGACCTGGTCCTGGTGTCTCACTCAGGACTGAAACATTCATGTCCAACAGACAATCCTCAGCTTCTTCAACAGTCAAGAACATCTCCAACAAATAATCTGTCACACTGACACCTTGTTATGAACTGTTGTATATAAATTACTAATTATAATGAAGCACTTTTAAACAGCATCAGAGGTGTAGTTTCAGTAGAGATTATAATAAGAAGACATGTTAAATTATATTTTGAAGTGTTCGCAGCCCAAACATCAGCAGCAAAAACCTCCTGTCCACTATCAGACTACTTCCCAAAGCTAGGAGAGCAACATGTGGGTCCAGCAGAGGACAGAGGAAGTGACTGTTTCACTGCTTCTTCGTCTTTGGAGACGTCCACAAGTGTTACTTCCTGACAAACCACTGGATATTTAGGTTATTGACTCCAGAGGTCTGAGGAGGGGGAGTATATGGTGTATGGTAATGGAGAGGGGGGAGGAGGGAGGGGGGATCCTACTTTAGTAAAGTTTGTTTATCACTGGTGCCACTTCAAACCCTGCTCAGTGTTCAGCTGGTCTCACAGTCTACACACACTGTGTCCTGCTGACTCTGTCCCAGTCCTCAACAGTCCAGATGGTCCCAAGACACAACACAAAACTCATTCATGCCGACTCACATCTTCAGTACAAACACCACTCAGCTTGTTTAGATATTTCATGCTGGGAAAAGTATTCACACCCATCCTGATTATTTCTGGGGGGGTTGGGTCTTCAAAGAAAATTAACAATTGGAGTAAACTCTGGATTTAAATGAAGATATTTAATGAAGCTAAACAGTTGATCAATGTGTAAAGTAATTGCAGCTTAAGATAAAAAAGAGGGATTGTCATGATTCCTTGTAGTTTGGGTTTTTGTGATTATGTTGCCTTGTTTCTTGACTTGTGGTTGGAGTTGTGTTTCTTGTGTCATGTTTCCTGTTTTAATTTGGTAGTCTTGTCCATTTGTCTTCTGTTTCCTGCTCCTCTGTGTTGGTATTTCTAGTTTTGTAGTTTTTTTTTTTTTTTTGAGGATTAGTCTTTGGTTTGGTTGTGATTTTTTCCTGCCATTGTTGTGCAACATCTTCACTTTGTTTTTATTTATTAAAGATTTTTATTAAAGATTTTTTTTGCCTTGTCCTACTTCCTGCAGCTCTTGACAGGAAGTAGGGGAGAGGTTCTCAGTGCATCATGGGAGATTCCTCAGCAGCCTGGGTCTGTAGCATCACTGAGGGATGGTCCAGGATCACAGGAGAGGGTGTCTGCCTCCTTGACACAAACAGGAAGCTGGTTCTTCAGGAGAGGAGTCTGATGAATGAAACTTCCTGTTTCAGAAACTCTACTGTCTGTCATGCTTCCATGAATTTTTACTTGGTTTTGATTCTGGTGATGATTTCTTGTCTTCAGTTTTGTATTCACTCTTGTTATTTTCAGTGGTTGTTTCCTCCTTTGTGTCTTCCCATGTCTCCTGCTTCCTGTTTTATTTTGTTAAGTCTGTTCCCTTGTGTGTATTTCCCAGCTTCACTTCCTGTCCTCCTGATTGTCTTGTCTGTCACATCGTCTTCTCCACCTGATGTCACTCATTCCTCATCAGTCCTGTATACATCCCTCTGTGTCTCATCTTGTTGCCAGTTTGTTCACAGCTTTGCTCATGATCAGACTTTTGTTTCATAGTCTTGTTGGTTTTTGTTGTTTCAAGTATTGATATTCTGCCTGTTTTTTGACTTTTAGCTTTGTGTTTTGAATACTTCTGCCGACCATGTTTGGACCTGGATTGTTTCATAACCTCAGCTTCTTCACTCTTACCCACCTTGGTGTCTGCATTTAGGTCCCTGCTCCACACCCCAGCTTCATGACACTCCCCACAAACACAGTGAGTGTGAAGTGCTCTATTAAAATATTAAGGTATTGTACACACCTCCAAGCTTTACAAGAATCATTTGAAGACCCACTGCCAACAACCATCCACTTTCCTCCACAGCCACCAGAGCTCAACACCTCTGACAATTTATGGGGGCACCTGAAGACAGAAAAACATCTGGAGACATTACAGTTATTAATAATATTCATAATAAATTCAAATCAAATGTAAAATAGAACTGTCTTGTTAGAGCCTGATATGTAACAACCACCTGAATTGTTTAAAAAATGTAATAAAACTCAAAATGTAACAACTTGTTGAGAATGTAACAGAAGTGCTGAGTCCAAAATGTAATAAAAATATCTAATAAAACCCAAAATGTAACAACTGGTCAATAATGTAACAAGATGCTGAGCCACAAAGTAAAAACTTTGCCCAAAATGTAACAACTTCTTACATTTCAGGTTTTATTACATTTTTTTTAGTAACAATTGAGGATGTTACTTTTCAGGTAGTTGTTACATGTCGGGCTCTGATGCCTTCACTGGAGGTCTCATGTTTGCACCACTGTGTGTTTTCAGCACAACATAGGATTCATCAAAGAGTGAAAAGCAAGAACTCACACAGGCCTGTGTTATGGATGCCATATTTTTTATTGTGCTGAATAAAATGTTGTGAATATCTATAAAGACAAACAAAATTTGTAGTGAAATGAAAGACAGCGATACTATGTGGATAGAGAGAGAGCGATAACGTTAGATACCAAAGCAGATACAGAGGAAACAAAGCAAAGGGAGACCTGGGAGCTCTCCTCGTCCTTCACAGGTACAGACATGAACATCGCATATGGTCAGAAAATCAAAATCTTAAGATGTTGTCCATATGCTGCGGGACACCTGAATTTTAAACAGTATTTCAATCTGAGGTATAAGTAGGCCTTTGTGGAGGTAGTAGTGTGTATTCGATTGTACAAATGATGATATCATTAAGAGAAAACTTCATTAAGACTCCCAGAGCTGAAAGCTTATCAACAGTGGCTCCTACAATCATATCTCCAACACCAGGGGTGGAGCTGTACGTCTCTCCCAGCTCCACGAGCTCAGAGCTGCTGGTCAGACCTCAGCTGTAACTGGATGTGACATCTGGTCCTGTTACATTCAGGGACAGGACACAGGACAGGTCTGCCCGGGCTCTGGTGACCGGCTGGTGCAGTGTTTAAAGATCTTCAGACGTTGAAGCCTTTCTGTTTCAGAGACTTTCAGTAACAGCTGCTGATCAGTCTGCTCCAACAGGTTCAACAGTGAGATCAGTTCTCCAGCTGATTGAACAGCAGCGAGCGGCTCTGTCTGCACAGTGTCTGATGTGTTACTGAATGCAACACAAACTACACATAAAAACCTTGTCATCACTGGTTTGATGGACACTTGTTTTTAATTTGTACTGGATGTGGCTCTTTCATTATACAGATGTGAGTGTTTAGCTTCAGCACAAAGACTGAAACCAGATCAACTCGCTTTATCAAAGTAAAAGAAACATGTTGCTGCAGCATCTTCTCAGTGTACTGACACACACTGAACACATTTCATTCACAGTATGAAAAGCACAGTAAAATTAACAATCACTCACATCTAAAGGTGTCACCAGTAAAATAAATGGAGGTGATTTTTAATTTTACTATTTATTTTCTCTGCACTTTTCTCACTATGACTTGTAAGAATATCTTGTTATAGAAGCTGCAAGTTGATCGTACTTGTTGAGGATTGGGACCTCTTAATGCGGGTATGGGGACTAACTGACCACTGCAGGGCTCTGGTCAGAGAGCACACGAGACATCAGCTGAGAAGTTGCTGTTTACTGGCAGACTGCACATGAATAGCGATGACAGCTTGAGGGGTTTATCGTCAATGACTGCCACATCGCCACAGGTGCATTAGACGACCGAACACGAGCGAACACAGGAAATGGAATCGTTCTCTACAAAATAAGAGCGGCTATTTCAAAATAAAAACGCAGACACAGCAGTGTCTAACTTGGAGAATTCTTAACAGTACTGCTGCAGTGTGTGATGACTGTTGAAGGATAATGTATAATCAGCGCTGGGTCTGTGGTTTGAGGCCTGCACAGGTTGAAGACATCTGAACCTGAGCCACAGATTGACCATCTTACTCCAGCAGCTTGTAATCCACTGGTCAGTAAACACAGACCACAGCAACAGTACAGGGTCACATGTAAATACAGCAAAACCCAAATGTGTTTTGCATTGAAGGCACGTTTGTCTCAGAGCACTGTGCAGACGGCTGGTTAGTGGTTCACCATCAACTCTGCTCAACTGGTTTTGCTGGTGAAAGGAGGTGTGACAGGATTTATGTAGCTCCTCCAAGGCGCTACCTCTGGCCCAGGTCAAGTAACCATGTGAAGCTTTCAAAGGTTGCCATGGTGACGGGTGAAAAATGATACATTTCATCACTACGTAAAAACCAATTCCATATGTTTAACCATATAACAAGAAAATAAAATCACATTGTGTGAGATACACTAACAGCTAATCAAGTATAATGATATCTACTAATTAAAAACAAGCAAACATATCCATGAATACAATATACAAACTCCAAACATGTCTGTTTATAAGCCAGAGAGTCGCTGTAAAGTCGAGGATCCAGACCTACTGAAGCTGTAAGGATGTGATACAATACTTAACGTGAGGAGTTTCTGCAGTCCTGATATCGATCACATGTCAATATAACTCAGTATGAAAGTAAACTGGCAAAATCATTCCTTTTCGAGACTGGAGGTAGGTACTTTTCAATTGATTAGTTAATTTTGATCAGCCTGTTTGAGGTACTGTACATATATAGGTAGTGCATAAACAACTCTAACTATTCAAAGCCAAAAACAAAGAATAAAAAACACTTACATAGTTATATCATGTGGTGTCATACAAACACTTGATCCCAATTACACCCTTTAAATCAATCCTGTAAATCATTACAAAATGAATTCAAGTTAACAGTTTGTCAAACACAAGTCCCAGTTTGTAACTGCTGAAAAATATTCATTACAAAATCACCATGAAGGTGAATGAGGAGAACAGTACTGAACATGTTAGCTGCGTATAAAACCAGACCACCTAACCTGGACATGTCGGCGAGTCAGTGCCAGGTGTTTCCATGGAGACAAACTCTAAACTCTGCATCTTTACGTTATTTGTCAATTTGTTTCTGATTTATAATTTATTACATTTATAATATATTATATTAAATTTGAGGGCGTCCCCACTGCTCAAAACAGTAGCTTACTCTTGATTATATTATTCACATGTATTGTAATAGTATTAGATCATTGACATAAAAAAAAAAATCATAGTAATTAAGAGTTTACACATTCATTGTTTCTGATGTTTAAACTGAAACCACCAAAAGTAAATAATAATAAAGATATATGAAAATAAAAAATGTAAATGCTGGCTTTAGGGTCTGTCTCCAACTCATAAAAAATCAGTTTATTGAACAACCTGTGTTTTATCACCTTTGTTTTGAGCATCATCCTGACAGATCGTGATGAATGTGATGACTTAGTGGCGTTGCTAAGATCTTTCCACTCTACTAGACAGATTACAAGCACTTGTTGTGTTGTTTATGAGGCGCAAACAACAGGAAAACATGGTCACCAGTGGAGAAACATAAGGCTGCTGCAGTAAAAATCAAAGCTGGATATTCTTACAATGCACGTGACTGTGTTGTATCTGTGTGGTGGAGGGATCACCTGACAGGAAGCAGAACGCCGTTCCCCCGTGACAAGACAACAACCGGCACGACCATGCTTCTTTGTACAGTATAAAGTCACATTATCATCAGGTGTGAGCGCTCACCGCCTCCCTGTGCACTGCTGTGTGTGCTGAGAGCGACAGTGTTGACGTGCTGGTTGTGCTGAGTCAGAGGTAGTTTGAAGCCACCAGAGTACGTTGTATACCTGTGACCTGAAAGCACTGTCATCATCGGGGTTTTTAAGGCTCCCAAACCAACAGTGTGAGATGTCACACTGCCACTAAATCCAGGTATCGTGTGTTATGAGGTAATGTGTGATTGGTTCTTGTGGTTTTTGTTCTTGAGGTTGTGTGGAGTTTTTTACAGTGTGACATCAATCAAGATTTTAAAGCTTTCGCGCTGACAAATTAAATGAAGTGATGCTGGTTTAGTTGTGAACAAATGGTTCACCACAGTCTGATGCAGTGAACTGCTGTCGCTCTCCAGACCAGTGAAGGTGTGTCAGTCCACCAATGACAGAGAGGCACAGCACAGCGGATCTATGTGCTCTGGATCTATCAGGTGAAACTAAAGCTGCCTGGAACAATCACCACCTTAAATCCTTAAATACTGAGGCACTGCTGGACTACACTGGACTACACTGGACCACTGTTTTTAATCTCTGACCAAGAGATGCTGGATACATCCATCACTTAGGCTACATTCAGACTGCAGGCTAAAGTCACCCAAATCCAATTTTTTTGCCCCCATGTGACCTGTATCTGATCTTTTCATGACAGTCTGAACAACACAGATCTGATTTTTTCAAATGTGACCCAGGCCACTTGGATATGTGGTCCTGAAACTGATACGTATCTGAACAGCCAGGTTGCATTTATCTGACCTACTCGTCACAATACACAACAAACATCTTTAATCTGTGTAACTTTGTATCATTAAAACCTCTCACATCACTATCCCACCTCTCGGGGCTGCGACCCCACACCCATGTGTTTCTCTGGATGGATGGATGTCAACCTTCTTCTTAAAATCAGGTTGTACATGTGTTTGCTGCACCGTTATCGTCCATGGTTACCGTATTTTTCAGACCATAAGGCGCAATATCAATGAATGAGAATGAACGGGTCTATTTTCATACACAAGGCGCATTCAGTGACGGTCTCTTAACAGGTGCCATTTTGGGTCCTTATACACACCGTAATATTGTGTTTATATATTTATTAAAAAAGGATCCCCATTACCTGTTGAAAATAGCACCAGCTAGTCTTCCAGGGTCCGAAATAATGTGTCAGCGGAGTGATATGTACTGTGATACGTATTACTCCGCTCGGCTCCTGACTACAGCAGCTGTAATGCTCCAACAATCCATCAAGCGGTGCGGCTTCGTAGTTTACCAAAGTCGTACTAAAACATTTTGACAAATTTTTGAGCGCCGTGCACCACCATAAAATCTGTTCGAGCTCAGTGAACACAACCAGAATTAATACATGAGGTGCACTGTTGATTTTTCAGAAAATTAAAGGATTTTGAGTGTGCCTTATAGTCCGAAAAATACGGTACTTCCGCAAACACCGAACACTGAACACTGAAGCGCGCTTGCTTCATGACGTCGTTATGTCCTCTTCTGTGCATGCAGGACACTTTTGGGTCGTATTCAAGTTCACACGGGAGATCACATGCAAGTCGCATTTAATTGGAAATGTGAACGAACTAGCAAAAAACTCCAAATTGAGCTTTAAGCCCTGCAGTCTGAACGTAGCCTTATTAGAAGCTTGAGTCTAATCTTTAAGGGTGGTTTTTTCAAGTAATGCCTGGAGGCTTGATATACTTTCTGAATAAGGATGTGCCTGTTAGTAGGTTAAATGATGTATTAATGTGTCAGGTGCAGGATGATCACAAGTAGTGTGGATCAATGACAACACTTTAGTGTCATATGAAGCTGTCCCTGGTTGAGACGACAAAGCAACACCTGCAATTTACCAGGAATCCAGGAACCTAACTCCTTCACATCTGTTATTATTTCTGCATTCATTCTGATTCCTGATCAATTTAATCTCATTTTGGCTTTGGAAGTTTATAAATTCATATCTTTTCATCTCTGTTAAAGTTCAAGACACGACAACAGTTTGGACAACCTGCAGTCATGGAAAAAAACCTTAGATCACCCTTGTTGTGCTGTTCATTTGTTCATTTTAACGCCTGGTTCAACTACTGCTACATTTGTTTGGACAAATATAATGATAACAACAAAAATAGTTCATAAGAGTTTAAAGTAAGAGCTGATATCTGCCATTTTCCAAGGTGTTCTTGATAATAACCAAAGTCACTAAAGCTCCTACATCAGTAGCTACAGCTGCCAGAAACAAACTGCTTTTAGTGAATCCATGTTTTAATGATGCACACAGGAGTTAGTATTTGATTGTATTGTTGTTGATGACCAGGGTGATCTAATAGTTTTTCCATGACTGTGCAGATTGAGGGATTTGTTGTTAGCATTTAGCAAATGCAAGTATTTATCCACCCAGATCAGTTTAAGCTGAGTTATGGAAAATTTTCTGCATTCATTCATTCACCAGGTTTGTAAATCTGGACCAAATACAAATGCACTGATTAAATTATAAACATTATTAGTTATTAAGTTTAAACTGAACAAACAGGTGGTGACACTGCTTCGTGCTGACATGGTGGCCATCATCCTGGTGTGAGGTGTGTTGAATGTTACCACATAGCTTCTTACTGTCACACATATCTTCCTTTTCTATGGTTAACTCTCATTATTCCATCACAGGACGTCAGGTCAGTTACAGATGTAAACAACTGACCCACAACCACTGTTATATCATGGACCTGGTGAGACACCCTGACCCTGTTCACATGTGGTTTTAAGATGAGTCTCAGGTGATCGGATCATAAGTGGACAACACTAAATACAAGTGTAAACAACACCAAGATGCACTGACATCAGACCACATGTCTTTTGTAGTGTGAATGTGTCCTGATGTGTCTCAGACAAGGAGCTAACAGTAAACATCTCTGTTTTTCTGAATCATTTCACCTCCTCCTCTCTTTTAGCTGACTGTGCTAACCGGTGCTCTTCTGGTGAGTGATGCAAAAACTAATCCTG
This sequence comes from Pseudochromis fuscus, assembly GCA_900323345.1. Lineage (NCBI taxonomy): Eukaryota > Metazoa > Chordata > Actinopteri > Pseudochromidae > Pseudochromis > Pseudochromis fuscus. Next base: position 12,231 of record OOFC01045124.1, read on the forward strand.
ACGTTGCCATAGTGACACCAGGACATAAGAGGTCAGCACGGTTTGGAGACACATGTTGAATACAGGTGTGAACACAGATGCTGTTCACGTGAGATGCAGTTTACAACCAAGTGTGACCAGGGTCAGTGTTATTATTTCACCAAATGATCCAAACATAAGATCAGACTGCAGTGTGTGGTCACCACTGACACACCCTCACACTGTGCTGGTTCCTCCTGCAGATCATCAGAAGACAACAGACAGAGCTACAGAGATGCAAAGAGGTGTGTGAGGCTCAGCTGCTTCTCCCAGTCTGTGATGGTCTGACACCAGTTCAGGTCAGGGCTGGATGTGTTGGGTTTAGTTTTAGAGACAGAGGTGATGTATTTGGACAGCATTTGGTTTAGATTTCTGTTTTACAAACCAGGTGTGTGTGTGTGTGTGTGTGTGTGTGTGTGTGTGTTATCCTTGAGGAGTGAAAGTTGCTGGTGTAGAGAACTAACAACATGGCCGCCCGGTGTGTGTGTGTTACCAGGCGGCCTGTTTGGAGATGATGATGCTGAACTCCCTGAACTCCATGTCTATGTGTTGACTTGACAGAGGCTGACAGCAGTACAGTGGATCACAGCTTTAACAGCTTCACTCTGCTGCTGCTGCTCTGATTGGTCCAACTGTAAAATGACTGAGAGGATTGTAAAGATGCAGACTGCACATCACTGTGATCAGTGCAGCTGCACCCACACCTCTGGAAACTGAAAGGACAACAGGACATGAAGACTCTCTAAGTCAAACCAAGTAAAATAACATGAGGACAATGTCAACAATAAGTGGTCAAGGCAGTATTTTCCCTTTGAAAGACCTGACGATTGAATGAGGTAGAGGTTTCACGGTGCAGAAGCTCAGTCCTCCTCTGGGGACTCCTCAGCCTCTTCTTCTTGTTCTTCCTGTGAACACAAACAACATGGACATCGTGTCAAATCTTTTTTCAGACCACATGTTATACTGAAGTCACAGTGTCTAGAGGATGAAACCACAGCTGATAAGGAAACTGAGCCACGTGTGATGTGGAGGTCACATTTCAGACACTTCAGAGAGAAACCAGTGTCTGACCTTCCTGCTGCTCTGTGGTAACAAGCAGCCATGTCAGCTACACACTGGGGGTTCACTACAGCAGTGTATAAAAACACATAACAACGTTTCACATTATGACTTAATAAATCCATATCATATAATAATGTGTTAGGATTACTGCTTGTTTACTCCTTGGCAGGCGACCCGGCATGAGACACTGATTTTAATTATTGGTTTTATTTGTTTTTATTGTTTTATTGTGTGGAATTGATTTTATTATTTTCTTATTATGTGACTTTTTTTTTTTCTTAGTCTCATGTAATTTGCATTTTTAAATTTATTTTATTTATTTTTATGTGCTGCTGTATTACTGCTTGTTTTATATATCGGATTTCATTTGTTTTTGATGTAGAGCACTTTGGTTCAGCTGTGGCTGATGATAAAGTGCTTTATGAACAAAGTTGATTGATTGATTGATTGATTGATTGATTGATTGATTGATTGATTGAAGTGAGGAAACTGACTCGATTACAAGATCTGATTAAATTCTGCTTGTGCTGTGACAGTGAGATGATGAAGGTATTGATAATAATAATAATAATAATAATAATAAAGCAACTGATAACTTATCATTTTATTGTGAGATCAATGATTTCATTTTACTGGTCAGTGTATTGGGTATTAGGAGATCAGTGTTTTCAGCTGTCAACTGCAAACTGTTTTTATTTATTGTTTTTATTTATTGATTTTCAGTCTATTTTGGTTTATTAAGGAGAAGAAGACAAATCTAAAAGAGAATAAAACATGAATCCAAAAAACAGAGTAAACAGAAAACACTTTACACCAGTAGCATTAAAACATCTTAAGTCTGACTCCACAATAAAAAGGAGCTTGCAGCTCTCAGTAGCTGGATCTTTATTGGGAGGCTGTGCTGTGTGCATGAGTTTGTAGTTTCCGGCCGGGCCCTGAACGCACCGCGCCCCTCCCCGCGCTCTGAAATGAAAGGGGTTTGAGGTTTTGTACAGGCTGGTGGTGGTGGAGCTGAGATAAAGCAGCCTATCAAAGTGGGTGAGCTAAATGACATTTTTATAGCTTGCAGCTTCCAGGGCCTCACAGCGCCTCCCGGCTGCCCCGTTCCCACACAGCCACAAATCAGAGCAGAGTTATGCATTCACACCAGAGAGTGGCCCGCACCAGCGAACACAGGGAGGCTGCTGGATTCCTGGAGTGTGAGGGAATGCTGGGGGTAGGGGCCTGTGTCATGTTTCACTCACTTATTACCACTGGGTTTCCACTCGGTCTCTGATGTAGGTGCAGCACAAACAACATCCAATTATCTGATGCATATGAACAGTCACTTCTCCTCCGACCAACCTTTCATAACCCACACACTGCTGCAAGCTTTAGCTACAGGATCTGAGGAGCTTGACAGGAACAATTACTCCATCATCTGAACTGCAGACATGTGCACACACACACACACACACACCACAAAAATAAGCAAAGAAAAAGTAGCAATAACCAGTGTTTACCTGACGAGGGCTGAATCAGCCACAGCTTGTCTGTCAGGAGCAAAGTTTGAAGTTGTTTTCAAATCAAAGTAACCGTGATCCACCGAGCACAAGCCTCTCTAAGCTACGTGTGGTGTATTTGTTCAGCTTGTGAAGATCTCTTACCTGAGCAGGCTTCTTCTGAACAACTTGCTGTGGCTGCAAAAGAGCAGGAGAGAGAAGTTAGTGAGGTGGTTCTTCAGAGATCAGAGCCACTGACAAAGCAGGATGTCACATGGGTGGTACAGGATGTACCGTGAGACCAGGTCCATCAGTACAGTCCATGATCCAGTCTGTAGGAAACAACCCAACTGAAGCTAAGTCAAATGTTTGTCAAATGTTAGTCTCATGACACCACCTTGGTTTTATTCTGCCCATCACTGGCCATAAGTGGACCATGAGTGGACATTAACACATCCCATCGTGTGTCTACTTCAAACACACAACACATGGCACTGCCAGAGAGAGACAGACACATTTCTTACAGAGATGTTTGAGTGTGCATGAAGAGCTGAGAACATTCATACAGAGCCAAGGATCAGGACAGATGAGCTACAGTCCTCCACTTGCACCACACAACAACCACGAGGATGGTTCATAAAAGCAGCTTCATGGATTCAGAATTCATGTGTTAGAACAGCTAGCAACAACCAAACAGCTACTTCTCACTTAAAAAAGTGTAATATTTATGTATATTTTTATTTACACAAGTCATTCTGATGTCATGAGCTACAGTGAATTGTTATTGCTGATGTTTTGGTCCATCTGAAAAAAGTAGATATTACTCTTCAAAAAGAAGAGTATTTAGGGGGGCAGGGTTAGTTTGATTGACAGGTTTGGTCTCCAATGACAGCAGCACTGAAGTCAAGTCTCACACACATTGGACAGTGACCTCAGGTTCAAGGGTCAGACCCGCCTCCTCACGCCTCCCTTTATATCCAAATATGGTCACTTCTGGCTCCAAACAACCAACATGGTGATGTTCAAATGTCGATCTCTTGACTTCAAAACGTGAGTCCACAAAAAAAACGGATGACGTCACACTTTCTTCGCTCTTTTCAATAAATAGTCTCATGGTTACAACACTGCAGCTGTAGAGAGAACAGTGCGTGTGTGTGTGTGTGTGAGTGTGTGTGTGTGTGTGTGTGCTGAAGATCAGTGTGAGGTCAATATTCAGTAGTAGCTACAATAGAAATAAATTAGTGATATAAAATACAGCTCTCCTGCCCGGTTAGCTTAGCACAGTGCCAGAGTTAGATCTGACATTAGCTCCAACTTCAGCCTGGAGCTTTGGATCATACTGTCCATCTAATGGTACCATGATGGGACTGGGAAACCCACACAAACACAGACAGAGCAGACAACACAGCAAGAGCTCAGGTGGACGTTAGACTTCAATTTGCTGTATGGATGTCCAAAAAAATAATGTGTCTTTGAAAAAAACAAAACATGTCTGTAGCACTGTCGTCTCACAGCACTGACCCTGTCATGTGACCGGTGTGTTTTCCCGTTGGCCTCCAGCAGCACCACCATCACACCGTCATGAACAAGAAGTAAGGAAGTAGCTGTGGCTGAACAGCTGAGCTCTCCAACAGCTCCGGGAATGTAAAATAAAAAAGTTGAGTCCCTGGTGTTTATAAGCCTGACCAGCTGCTGGCCCTAACAAGAGAGTAGCATGTCCCCCACACACACACACACACACACACACATCAGGTTAAGCAGCTGGTGTTTTCTGTGCCAGCTCTGGCTAAATTGTGATTTGGTTCAAATGTAACACTGGAGTCCTCTCTGGATGCAAGGAGCAACATTTTTCATCTGACTTCACAACATACAGAGGCCATGCTGACTGTATACTGTCTTTAAAAACAACATGAGCACTCTCTTGCTGTTTGCTTCATTCACACATCCTGCTACAGTTACATCTTTTCAACCCTGCTTTGTGTTGAAGGACCCAGCAGCAGAGAGAAGGTCAAATGTAAGGACACTTTATTGTGCCATTAAAAACAGGTACAAGACTTTACTGTGACTCTGAATAATACTTGTGTTGGGGGGTAATACATGTACCATTACGTATTTAGAATACTAATTATGAGTAACTGTATTCCGTTACAGTTACTATTTTTAAATGTGGTATTTATAATACAGTTACTCTCATAATACCATTGGAATACTTGTGTATTTTTCACTGGTTTCACTGGTTTTTCACTTTCCGCTCCAGAAAGATAAATAAATAAATTCCCATAATTCCCAGTAAATAACATGCTGCTTAAACGCTGCCGACTATGCTCCTGACTACTAAGCTAGCTAGCACTAGGTTAGTGTGTAGTCAGGTCTGACTTAAGACCAGGAGCTGGAGGGTCTGGAGCCACAACCAGCTGTGTGGGATCAACCTACGAGCAGTGAAGGAAATAAATAAATAAATATTTTTGTACTGGAAATTTAAGCATTTTTTACATTAAAAAGTAGAGGGGTGAACAAAACCTCACGGTGCATCTTTGTCTGCCAGCAGCCAACGACTCAGCCTCGAATCTGAAGAAACACCTTAAAGTAAGTGATCTTTACTAACTGTGTCCGTTGCGTCTAGTTTTGCTTTTTCTGCATTATCTGACATGTGCCATGTTGTGTTGATATACGGTTATTTCTCACAGTCACTGTTGATGTTTTGTTGGTTCAAATTAAGATTATTTAGTACCGTATTTTCTGGACTATTGAGAGGACCTGTCTAGAAGCCGCTATTGAATGTATTCCAACAGTTTCATGTGGTCCACTCTGACCGGGTCTGATGTGACGACGCTAAATGTATCGGCGATACGGAGCTTGCTAGCTTGTAAAAAGCTAACGAGCTTCGTGCTGCCGATACATGAGCCACACCGGTGTTTAAGTTCAAAGTGTCGGAAAAAAGTAGCGTAGAATACAGTACCAAGATTTCATTACAAAATACATTTCAAAGCAGGTATTCAGTATTCTCTAATTTTTCTTTTAATTTTTCAGTTACCTGTGGTCACTGCAGTGCTCGCTGTAGTCAGACTGCAGCCCAGAGCATGCACGCTACAAACTAAGTACTGTCTGTTCACTGTCGTACCTTTGCACTGCTGGACACTATGCTGTGCAATGTCCAACACAGTGAGTGCAGTCCTCTGTGTTTACTGTCTGAAGGACTCAGTGTGGCAGTGCAGTTGCAGAGCATCTGGGACAAAGTACTCCAAAATAACCATCAGTGAAACCCAATCTCTCTTGGTACAGAAGCCCCCTCAGCCTCCATGGCCCGTACCCAGACCCCAGACCCTCTCCCTCTACAACACAAAGGGGAAATCACAGCATTGTCTTCCACTGGCTCTTTGATGGTCTGAGCTGAACACTGTGAATCACTTGTAGGTTCACCAGCTGTTCATCGCTACAGGTTAACTGGTGGTGGGGGCAGAGGTGTAGCATGAGGGCAGCATGGGCAGCTTGGTGTACGAGGTAAGTGATGCTAAGTAGGAGCCCCGTGGTGAGGACCCAGTCTCCCAGCTGAAACCTAATCCCTGTGCAGCTCCAAGAATGCAGCAGCCAGCTCCACAACCCCAGAGCTGCTTTTTTCCAGAAGTCTTCCCCTGATCAAAGAGAGGCTGCCTCCGCTCGGCTGAGCACCTTGTACAGCCCAGCACAAAGGCAGAGGGCTCAGCCCGCCCCCTCCCAGTCCTCATCCCTGTCTATTGTGTCTGAAAGTTATTCACTGCTACCACTGATTGTCCAACTGGTCACAGAAATCACAGCTGTCAGATACTGTACATACAATCCAACTGTTCACTTAGAGCTTTGTTTTCTTGTCCAACAAACTACATAGGTCACTACTAACAGGTGGGTCGTGGTCCGAGTCCAGGTGCCCTCCTATACAGACCCAGACCTAGAATTAATAACTCCTTAAGGGGATTTTAGATGTTTCTATTTGAAGTGGTTTTAACAGCACTTGTTTAGCAGCTCTGGAAACTCACAAACCAGTTGTGACTGAGTTAACCCATCCCACATGATGCTACTCAGCCAATCAAATCTGTGCATCGCAGGTGCTACACATTGTGACTTTAAATACAGACAAAGGTGAAAACTGAGTGATGGACGGAGGGAGAAGATGGAGAGATCAGTGAGCAGACAACACAGGAAAATAACAAGTAACACTATGAACACAATTCAAAGTAAATATACCTCCAGGCTCACCACTGATCCTCCATGTCTGTGGCAATGTACCAGTGTTTTTGAATTGGACTTTCATTGTGTGGTTTGACTACATTCAGATGGTGACACCAGACTTCTTCAGGATATATCACACTAAACCATAGTGTTAGACATTATGATGTTACAGATCTTTGCTTCAGGAAATTTTTTCCTACCAGAGCTCTTTGAATTTTAATACCCCTGCTACAGAGTCCTCCCACAGAATGAACACAATGAAAGGTGGTCCTGAGGTCTGACCAGAAACCCTCTGGGGTCATCAGGATAAAATCAAAAAGAGAATCAAGATGAGAAAGAAATCCAGTGAGCAGAGCTGACAGTATGTCCTGAGGTACTGTCTGAAACTAAAAATTACAAGGAAAAGAAACAGGTGTTCATGTGAATTTTGTTGAAAAAGGTCAAAGTTCATGCAAATATAAAACAACATCAAAACATCTCAGGGGAATCTGTCAATTAGATGTTGTGATATCCTATGGACAAAAAAACTGGCACTACTGGAAATATTTGAACAGGTAATTAAAATTGAAGCAGACCACTGTGGTCTTCACTGTGGTCTTCACTGTGGTCCTCACTGTGGTCCTCACTGTGGTCTTCACTGTGGTCTGCTGGGGCTGTGGTCTTCACTGTGGTCCTCACTGTGGTCTTCACTGTGGTCTGCTGGGGCTGTGGTCTTCACTGTGGTCTCTCACTGTGGTCTTCACTGTGGTCCTCACTGTGGTCTTCACTGTGGTCTTCACTGTGGTCCTCACTGTGGTCTTCACTGTGGTCTGCTGGGGCTGTGGTCTTCACTGTGGTCCTCCCTGTGGTCTTCACTGTGGTCTGCTGGGGCTGTGGTCTTCACTGTGGTCTTCACTGTGGTCTTCACTGTGGTCCTCCCTGTGGTCTTCACTGTGGTCCTCCCTGTGGTCTTCACTGTGGTCCTCCCTGTGGTCTTCACTGTGGTCTTCACTGTGGTCCTCCCTGTGGTCTTCACTGTGGTCTTCACTGTGGTGTGCTGGGGCTGTGGTCTTCACTGTGGTCTTCACTGTGGTGTGCTGGGGCTGTGGTCTTCACTGTGGTCTTCACTGTGGTCTTCACTGTGGTCTTCACTGTGGTGTGCTGGGGCTGTGGTCTTCACTGTGGTCTTCACTGTGGTGTGCTGGGACTGTGGTCTTCACTGTGGTCTGCTGGGGCTGTAGCAGCACTGAGAGCAGCAGGAGGAGGCTGTGGAGCAGGTGGGTGAGATCCAGGCTGAAATCCATCATGGACGACACCGT
>OOFC01045125.1:0-27392 GCA_900323345.1 Pseudochromis fuscus
CTGCTGGAGCAGGGAGGGGTCGGAGCTCAGACCAGGCGAGATGCTGGCGGAGGCTGAGAGGCCGTGGAGCCGTGCCTGCATCTCCAGCTCCTGAAAAGCAGAGTGTGCATCAGATTCTCTGTCCTAAAGTTGCTGGCAGAAGGTTTTTATGCACTGTTCATGTGAAAACTCACTTAAACATTAAACTTAAGCCTAAAAGGTACATTTTAGCTTTGTTGTCTAAATCAGACTGAAGCACGTCTGAATTATGTAGCTCTAAACTGGAAGTGAGGAAAAACCAGAGACTTCTACTCAGACATCAACTTCTCTGTGTCTCATTGATGAACTTTAAACCCTAAGGTCAGTTTGTTAAACCTGAGATGAGGGAAACTCAGAGTTTTTGTTTCCAGAAAGAGGGTTGACTGCAACTCTGAGTGAGTTACTGCAGTAAAAGGTGCAGTGGGTTTTTTTAACCCACAGGAGTTTTCCCTGTATCACTGATGGAGCACACGTATTGAAATAAAACTCAAACATTAATCTACTGAACAGGATATTAGGCGAGATCATTTATGTGTTAAAACAACATTTCTGCTTTAGTTAAAAACAAATATGACTAAACCACAGGGGTGTATAGTCATAAACCTAAGCAAAAAAAAAAAAATAAATTAAAAAAAAAAGTGCCTTCCTTGTTTGCACCATATTTTTACATTTCATTTTGTAACGTTTCGGATTACACTTAATTAAAAATATCATTTAATTCAGTTACATTCCAACACCTTTTCACCTGTAATATTAAAACAAAGTGGAGTTTAATGACCAGACCACCACAGTCAAAGTTACCAATGACATGTTCAGTAATTCTTACTGCCTCTAACTTCCATTCGCCGGTTGCCATGGTAATCATCACATCAGGTGGTGAACATACTCAAAGTGGATTGAACCAACTCCGGGGGGGGGGGAATCTGGAACTGAAAACTCTGAGTTTCCTAGGAAATCTGATGGTGACGTCTAAACAACAGGAAGAGCTAGTTTGCACCAATCGTAGCCAAAACTTCCACATGGTGCATTGAGGATATTCAGCTGGACATGAAAGTCATAACAAGTCGAGCATTTACTGACCTGGATGCGTAACATCAGGCTCTGGTTTGCCTGCTCCAGCTTTTTCTGTCGCATCTCAACATCCTTGGCTCTCTGCTGCTCCTTCTGCAGCTTCCTAATGTAATCCACGGAGGCCTTCAGAATGGTGCCTTTATTCCAACGCATCTCTCTGTCATCATTGTGACGCCAGTAAACATAACAGAAACAGAGATGACATTTCACTTTACAGGAACTTGATATTAATACTCAAAACACTCTGAACTTTGGATGAACTACATGAGGACAAGCAGAAGAGAAAGAATATCTTAAAGACTCCAACAGGACTCACGGGTCATTTGATTTGGGGATCAGAGTACCCAGCTCCTTTATACGATCGTTGATGTTGAATCGCCGCCTCCTCTCAACTGTAGAGGAGCAGAGAGGGAAAGCAAGTGGAGCATGAGTTCACCTCATACAATCAGCTGTTACTGAAGCCCTGTTTGCACTTGGTTTTAAAATACACCTCAGGTGATCGGATCACAACAGTTTTCACATTACTTCTACATTTTGTAAACAGTTAGCTAAAACAGAAGAGAAGGCAAAATAACTCAAGAATTGTTTATTTATATGACAGGACAAATCATTTATCAGTTGCAAATGAGCACAGGCGAAGATGAAGGAGACTACAAACATTAGCGTTTATACTGCGTCCCAGACCACCTCTCCATGTGGTTGAGTGATTGGACCTCAATGTGTTTTGGTGGTTGCTTACACTTGTATTTAGTGCTGTCCACTTGTGATCCAATCACCTGAGACGCATCTTAAAACCAAGTGTAAACAGGGCCTAAGCAGGGGTTTATTGGTAAATGTGGACACAGTTTAAATCGATAACAGTGCATGATCATGTAATTGGAAGTTTTGAATCTGTACTGTGTTGCTGCATAACTGTATTCCTGATGTTACCAAAATCACATTCAATGAAGAAGTGCCCAAAAGCTGACTTACTGAGGTTATGGTTGTCTTTCTTCTGCCTTTCTTTCATTAGTGCTTTGGCATCTGCATCTAAAAGACAAATTAGTAGCAAATTGATAAGTTATCAACTATTCATTTGTATGTTCAATAAAGACATCTGTTTACAGAAGTAAGTTACTGTACCAGTAATTTCCCTTTTGATTTTTGGAAGATCGGCAGGGCAGGAGTTGCTGACTGTAAGAGTAGGTGCTGCCATTCCTGGACTATGGTAGACATCCAACAGATTTCCTGGGAGCTACGAAACAAACAAGCACAAAGATAATGTTACAATTTAATGTCATGGATAGTCTGCCATAAATGTAGAGGCAACTACGCCAAAAAGGATGTCTTCCTCATTCCTGCCTCTACTCTGAGCAACCAGTTCCTCGAGTTCATACTACTCTGCACTGGATAAATACAAACTGTTGCACGCTGCATCTGTGCGACACAGAAAGGAAAATAATCTAAATTTTTAATAAACAGCAGCTTAAGAATAGCACAAAATGTCTTCACTCAAAATCCCATTCTTAGACATTGAAGCTGGTGTGTTTTCAAAAATATGAAACAGCCGTTACCTCACTGTGCTTTTTCTTCTTATCCTCCAAAAGCATCACCATAATCCTCATTTTTTGTGTTGCAGCTAAATTTTGGGAATCCTTCATCTAGCCAAAAAATGAGTAGTCACCCTTGCAGTGTGCTGTTTATGAGCGTAATCCACTTCGTCTCACTTCTCCGTCTTGTATCCTCTGATAGCTCTACCCCGCCCCAGGCAGCACGTTTGTGACGAATAGTAACCGAGTGCCAGAAGTGTATATTTACTCCTACAACTTCAGCATTCCACGCATAAAAGACACTGTCCATTCACAGAAAAAAGTGTTAAATATAAGTGCGACAGAGCTGCCTGAAACCCATAATGCTATTCTCCTTGTCGCGCTGCTAAAAAACATGTAGAATCAAGAGGAAACTTTAAAAAGGAACTATCCACAGGCAAATAAATACATTGTTCTCCGTACCGTGCTGGGCAACTGAAGACCTGAGTCAATCAATGTAATGATGTCATCATTGAAACTGGATTCAAGGCTAATGATGTCGTCAATCACGTCATCAATCTAAATAAAACAGATGAAAGAAAGCACCATAGTGAGGGGTGTGAAAGTAAACAGCATGTTGCACACTGGGTTCTGTAATCTACCACGACCCGCGTGCCATCATGAAACATGAAGCTCCACAGGGGCCCGCTTTCAGAGGGAGTTGTGTGCAGGAGAAGTGCTGGCACGGTTAAACTGAGGGTGCAGTATTTAACATCTTATTGTGACAACAGGCCAACAAGGCTACGATGACAAAATGGCATGCATCATCACAGTGGGACCTTCGTGCACATCATTACAGAACAAACACAAAGTAATTAAGTAAGAGTGAGCAGAAGGAGAGACATTTAACTTCCCCAAAAAAATGCAGTTAAAGTTCAAAGGAGGGCAACTCTTCACAAGGTTGTGTAATCTGTTCTAGCAGCAAACGAAACCCTCACACACAAGGAATTAAACCACTGTATCAAAGCACAAATTTCCCGTACTTCCTCTTTGTTGGAGCCGATGTTGAGCAGGGCCATGGGGCTGTTAGGGGCGCTGCTGGCGGAGGGGGCGACTTCAGGAGCAGAACTTGACTGTGGCACAGGAGACACACCCAGGGTCTGAGTCACTGCCTTGTTGCCCAGAGTGGTGGAGAGATACTGCTTCACCTGCTGCCTCTGTGCCTGCTGGATGTGGTACTTGGTGGGGTTCTCCAAGTGGGTCTGCACCTGGTCATGTAAACAGTTGTTATTGGCTTAAGTTCTGACATAAACCCAATGCACTTAACAAAACAAGCATTGTACAAACAAATACTTCGCTCTTACTTTCAGCACCTCCACAGGCACCTGTGCTGGAGGGGGACGGGCAGCATTTGGGGGCAGAGTGACTGAGATAGCTGGAGTTGAGTCGGAGGCCCGGAGCTGGGAGGCAGAGGCCTGCTGCTGGGCCTCACGTCTCTCTTGCTCCTGGGCTTGTTCTCGCATCAGCTGCTGCCGCAGCAACACACGTGACGACATGGCTGAGGCAGGTCCAGATCTAGGGATGGAGCTGGAAAACACACCCGGGACATAGTGTTGTTATTACACAACTCAATCTTCATTAACCCCCACTTACTACTACTATTCAAATGTTGTTGTTCTCCATGCCCATACAAATATTACTGCCATACTTGGTTTCTACAATATTTCCAATAGAAACTTTGCATTTGGTTTAAGATAACTGATTTTACAATTTTTAAACATCATATACAACTATTATAATCACACTCACACTCTGTGAATCTGATGAAGGAAAAACTACTTCAACAATAATGAATAAAATTACAAAGCAAACATTATACAGCTTAGGTCTTTGTCTCATATCTTTTGTGTTTCTTTTAAGCTTTCAGCTTTTAAGAATAGAATAAAATATTATTCAAAAAATGACAAAGGTTTTAAACTGGGTTCAGACTTTAGCTGGGATATCTTAAACCTCTTTCACAACAATAAGTGGATAAAAAAAACCTGGGAGTATAAGCATTAAAAGCTTACACCACAATACATATTATGAAGTGTTTACTTTCTAACACACACATAGCTCCCGGTCATTAAGCAACAACCTGACATGTGCAGGAAAACAAGTTAGAAGGCAGATCATCCTAAGCAAACATGCAACGGAAATGCTGGTTAGCTAACCTACTTAACATTACTCATATGCTTTTGTTTAGACAGCTAATGTTAGCACTGGATGTAAAAACGGTTATCCTGTAAGAGGCCAGGGGCGTTAAACATTATTAACGTGCGTAACAGTTAAACTCATTACCACAAAGACTGATGTAAACATTTGAGGGATTATTTTTACTGACATTTTTTTTTTACTGTGGGATTACATTTTAATAATAACCAGTTTTAGTACGGGTGAGGGGTTGATCAAGGCAAATTCAATATCCTGCTTATTTATATTTCAGACACCATCCGACAAAAACTCTATGGGTTTCTGGACATTTAAATATTTCTCTTCATTTTCCAGATTTTTATTGTTATTGTTTACAACTATGAAAGTTTGTTTGGTAACTCAACAAAATAAACAAATCAATAAACAAGCAGTAAACAAGTAAAAGGTAAAAACTGGTTAAAAAACAAACAAACAAACAACTATGTGTCTCACTATTGTGAGAGTGTCCACTCTATAGACAGTCTGTGTCACAGCATATACAGTTTCAGTTTCGGGAATCCCTAAAACCACATTTTTTCTTCATTTGACCCACACTGGTGGAACTAAAATCAATTTTAATAGATAACAGTCAAATCTGACACAAAACAGCCTCATTGTACAAACACTGTAGCACCTAAGTAGTCAGTGTAACATTTCAAACTATTTTTGTTTTTGGGTATTTTGGGTTCCCAAACCAATTTGGATAAAGTGGGTACAGAAGATGAATGACTGTACTTTGTGTCACTTTAGGAAAAGTCAACAAATCTTAGGCTAAAAGAAAAAAGCATCTGGGTAATTTTACTGCTGTAAAATCTGACCCCAACAGTATGTCAGGGTTAAGGAGCAAGCACGCCTCACTACTCTACTTGTTATGTGGTTCTTCCACAGTATGTCAAGTCTTATAGTGTCTCTGTAAACACAGATTTCAGACTTTGTACATTTCTCAGTGACTTTTCACGATAATGAAACAGTGGATAAATGCACTGTGTACCAACACTACCTTTCCAAAACAAACAAGCAACAATACAAAACAAGTTGCCGCATGTGGTTGTCAGTGTTCCCTCTTCTTATGGATCAGTTATGTAAACACACACTCTGAAATGTCCACTAAAGTGGTCGTTGTCTGTTTAAGAAAACTCGGGATGGGTTATTTTTTCTTAACATTTATGTTATTGTTGTCTCGGAAGCCATTTAACAACTACATTAGGGGGTTCCTAGCTCACTTTTTTAGCCGTTTTCGTAATCTCTATTTTTGGCGTGCTCCGATGTAGCGTCATGGTTTAGCTAGCAGAGTCCACTTGACAGCTCAGTGTTGCTAACGGGCCCACAAATACGGCTAGGGAGTGGACACGCAAATTAAACCTATTACTTACATCCAACACAAGCACACAGATACAGAGGGGTTTGGTATTTGTGTTGAAAGGACTATTGTTCAACGACATAACCGCGGCAAAGTTAAAAAAAGGGAAGTTTGAAGCTTAGCTAACCTGCTAGTATCCGTTAGTTGTCAAACAAGCTAATGCTACATAGCTAAAATAACTTAGTTGCGAGTAAAGATACGTACAATGGAAATAGGTGTGTTCAACGTAATCACATCCACAGATCTGCGAAGTCCTCCGCTTTCTTTGCCATTTCTTGTAGCCCGTGAATTCACACTTAATAGTTGTTAGCTTCAGCGCTAAATACTGTTGTTTACCTCTTCTTCTTCTTCGCGTCTCCTCTTCTTCTTCGTCTTAATGTTTTATGGCGGCTGGCAGAAAAAAAGGTCATGGTGCATTACCGCCACCAACTGGAAAACACGAGAAACTACAGCAGTTCTGCAGGCACTTGGCCAAAAGGAGCAAAATAGACAACTGAGTGCTCTGTACTCTGTATATAAAATGCTCGGAGTACAGTTCACCTAAAACTGACATAAAACATCATATTCCCAGGCTAGTACAAACAGTCCTATTCAAAATACACAAAAATGTAATGAAACACTGAGTAGTGGACACTGAAACAGTGTAGTGGACACTGAAACAGTGTCCACTACATACCGATCCACGACTCCTTTTGCACTACCGATACTCGTAAATAAGTAAAATATGCACTTGTAAAGAGTATTTTGTATATATATGTGTTTATGTACATTTCTGCTAAATCCTTATTTCTATATGCATTATTCTATATCTGTGTATTTGCGTACATTTTTATCAAATTTTTATTTCTAAATTTCTAATGCTATACTTGTGTATTTTTATCCCTTTTTTACATTTTGCAATTGTTTCTTGTAGTCAGTACCTTTTTCAGTTTGCTGCTGTGACAGAAGAATTTCTTTGCTGTGGGATGAGTAAAGTCCTATCTTATCTAAAAGATTGCATAATTTTATTCAATGAATTCTCCAGATCTTATGTTTTGCAGGTGCAGTATATACTAATTCTTGTTCACATCAACAAGAACACAAGTTACAGTAAACAAAGGTAAATCACAAAAGAAGGTATTCTTTGAAACTTTTATTTCAATCAGTCATCTGAAAATGAGAAGTCCATCGCAGAGGTCAGTGTGTCGGAGAGTTTAGTGGCAATTTTGTCTGCAGATGAAAAATATAAGAAACATGTTAGAAGTGGGCTTCACTGGATATAACAATAGAAAATAAAGACTCTACAAACCCGCTCTTTTCTGTTGCTTTTTCCTCTTCTTGCTGGCAGCCATGAGCGCCTGGCCCTGCTGTAGAGGATCTACACTCAGGATATCCCTCAAATCTGGAGGTTTGGGTGCAGCATCCCCTGCAGGTAAGTCTGTCTTCCTCTGTGACTTGATTTCCACTGTCATGGGTCCAAACTACATTGAGACAGATATAAATAGTGAGTTCTATGACAAACTGTTATTCACTTAACATTAAGAGTAATGCTGGTCCTCACTTCTGGATCCTGATCGTCCTCCATAGATTCAGCATCACCTTTAAATGATGCCTCTTCCACTGACCCACTGTCCATTTCCGGGTCACAGTGCAGCTCACCCTGATCACCCTGTGTCATTCCAGTGGTTTCCATGCAGAATCCCATTGGGATGTCAGGACAAGATGACTCTGACACAGAGCAAAAAGTAAATCAACCTCTGCTTTTTTAAAGTGTTTGAACAACTCAAACCATCGAGTCTGACGAGATCAAGGTATCGTAGAAATCCTCTGTTTACCTCTCGGTATTATTTTTAGTGTAAAAGCTACTATTACTGCAACTTAAAAGCTATCTCAGCATGTAACTGCTGAAAAAACTAAATCATACAATCATGCACTCAGAAGGTAACACAACACATTACTACACTGTCATTATTATAACAATGAACAGCATTTTAAAAAGGGTCACCTCACAATGTTAGATTTACATTATTTACCTGCAAGAACCTCCTGATTTCCTTTTTCCAGTTCCTCCCAGTCAAAGGCTTTACCCATTTCTGTAACGATCTCAGCACTGACGTGTGTGGGGAGTGTGTGTGTCTCAGGAGGGTGTGTGAAGTAGCTGATCCTTCCCCTAAATAACAAAACAAGAGATTAACACACTGAAAAAATGACTAGTTGACCATCAATTCTGAACCTTCCAAGATCTTGATTTGTACCAACCCTGTCCAGTCCATTAATACACTCTTAGCTGCTTTATCAGTGTCAGGCAGTCCTCCCTTCCGCAGTTTGCCTTGCCGTCGGGCGAGCAACGCCAAGAACTCGAGAGCTGTATGAAAGTCTGGTACGCCATAGTGCTCCATGATCTGCACATCCAACAGAAGTCATGTCACAATGCTGTGTGAGTTACAGTGTGTATAGTGGTGTGAATTTGCAATGTGTATTGATGATTTCTCCACACGCGAGTAACAGCCTCCCTGAAACTACAGTGACTGCCACTCCTGCCATCAACAATGAACGAGAGCGCGAATATTGCTCCTCTTACCTGTTGTGAACGTGACAGACTCAATGAAAATCACTTTTTAAAATTTTTTTAAAATTGTTTTATTATTACTATTGGAATTTTTCAGGTTAGCTCTTTGTTAGTTTACTTTTGTAGTGTACATTCTAGAGTGTATGCTACATTACTGTAAGTTTCTATATCTTATTTGTTGTATTCCCTGTGTATTACCATAATCTGCTGCTGTAATGAAAGAATTTCCCAACTTGGGATCAATAAACTACCGTATTTTCCGGACTATAAGCTGCTACTTTTTTCCGACGCTTTGAACTCTGCAGCTTAAACACCGGTGTGGCTCATGTATCGGCGGCACGAAGCTCGTTCGCATTTTACAAGCTAGCAAGCTCCGTGCCGCCGATACATTTAGCTTTGTCACATCAGACCCGGTCAGAGTGGACCACATGAAACTGTTGAAATAAATTCAATAGCGGCTTATAGACAGGTGTGCTCAATAGTCCGGAAAATACGGTATATCTATCTATCTATCTATCTATCTGTTCGGTAATGTCGGTGAATCCCAACACTGATTGGTTTTCACAATCCTACATGATGTAAATTTGTCACTCAAGTTAAAGCTTTTCCAATTCTTGCGACACATCTATCCATTCACTTATTATGTAATCACATTGGTCTGAACGCACCACTACACATATACTTTCAATATGAAAAGTGTAAGGGAGGTGTCATGGTGTACCTGCGCCTTATTGCACCGTCGGAGGATGGCTTCAACAGGAGGAAGAGGATCTACAAGTTGTTCAATTTTCACACAGTTACGAAGAATCATTGCTGCATCAGTCGTTGACGTTGCCATGACAATGCCGGGACAATCTAGAAGCTTTATGTGTTTGTCCAGATGTACTTCTTGAAGACACCTGAAAACAAACAAAGTAAAATGTCAGCTAAGTCGTTACTGGGTTGACTTTCTGAGGAGGGTCAGGAAAAATTGTTTGTTAGACCCCAACTGAGTCCCAGCGTACATGTCAGTTTATTAGTTTATTTGTCCTTGTAACCAGAAACCAACCGAAACTCTAAAGCTGAAATAATGAGTCAGTTAATAGACAATCAACCAGCAAACTTAACTGTTTGATCATCCCTGACGTTTTCTAAACTACCAAAAATAATTGACTATTCAAAGAAATAATTATCAAAAACACTAAAACAAGTGCAGGTTTTTACACAATACTTAGAATAACGTAATAATACATTACTCGAGGTTTTCTGTTTGGTGTTTTCTGCTTGTCAGGTTATTGACAGACTATTATTATGTTGACAGAAAAGATAAATATAAACTGGATGCTTTTTGGGCCCCTGGATAGATGTTGAGTTTGCCCAATCGAGAAACCGTCGACGTCACATTAGCTTTGTCTTGTCTTTTCAAAACGTAATAATGTCTTCCTGAGGTAATACTGCATGTCTCATTAAAAAAAAAAAAAAAAATCAAGGAGTTCAGGATCTGTGCATTACTTACTTGGTGACCCCAGGAGTTGCTCCAACACTACACGCACGAGCTCGTTTCAGACTGTTGATCAAACTACTCTTTCCCACGTTAGGAAAACCTACAGAGCAGGACGACAAAATCACTTCAATGTGGACAACTTTACATTAACGACAAAAAAGATTTGGTGCACTAGTAATTTGTTGACACAGGTCATCAAGTTGTGCTGTGGAAATACTGTTTTCCTGATTTGTGCATTGGGCTGCTTACCTACAACACCGACAGTGATGGCTGTCTTTATATCCAGGTTGCGGCAGTAGTTACCGAGTAGCTTCATTAAACAGTCTGCTCCAATGCAAGCACTGCTACTTAAAAGCTCTGTGGTGGCTTGTGTCACTGGCACATTACTACGTTTCTGCATGTTGCAGGAGAAACAAAGAGTAGCTTAGTGTACAGTGCAAATACATATTTAACAAACTTAAAAAAGCAGCTTTGATATTTTAATCTTTATTTGGCATTTAGGTGATTTAAGTATAAATGTCTAATTACTTACCAAGTTCTTAGTCTGTTGCTGAGTAGAGGCTTTGAAAGCCACCGTGGGAAACTCATTGCGAAGATACTTAATCCACTTTTCCACAATTTCCTTTGACACCAAATCTACATTCAAAATCAATCTGCTTTAACATCTGACAACATAAATAACACTTATATCTACTTTGTTAACAGCCTTCTTACCAATTTTATTAAGGACTAAAACTATCTTCTTGTTGGTTCCACTCTGAATGACAGCCTGCTCCACCTGAGGACATCTGCAGCCAAGAGGGTCACGTGCATCCAAAACCTCCAAAATCACATCTGATGCCTCCACCACCTTAATAAACACAAATAAAACAAACATAATTATATCGATAATTCTACGGAACAAGTGAACAGATAAAGAGCAGCTCTGTACCTTTTTAAATTCTCTGTAATACGCCTTTCTTGAATTCTCGTTTTCAAAGTTAACATGCTTCTCCAAGCTCTGCATCTCGGTCTCCTGTGAGGACAGAGAAGACAGAATCACTACAACAGACACAAAACATGGTGATTTTAACTGGAGGACTCAGTAGATTAACATTTACCCTCTGCTCAAACTCTCTCTGTCGCTGCAGGATGTCATTCTGAAAACTTTGCAGGTTCCTCCTCTTCATCAGTTCTCGTTCTCTGGACAATTTCTGCTTCTCCTGGAGGTCCTGAAGCTAATTATGAAAGACTGGTTTACCTCATGTGTGTTGCCAGCATTGTAACTTCAAATCGAGTACAGGCATGATGTTCATGTTTACCCTTTGCTTCCGGATTTCCTCTGGTTTTCTGTGGTCTTTGACACGCTGAGCAGCTGACTGCTCTGTACCCTTCGTCCGCCCTGAAGCATCTCCTTTTTGTCCATCTTTCGACTGTGGAATATTTACAGTAAGTAATTTGTACTAACTGAAAGTTCAAGTTATGAATAAGGACACATATCGGTAGAACACATAAGTTTCTCTGCTGTCCTATCAGTCATGTGACACTTAAACATCAAACGGGTCTGACAGCATTTCAGTTTGTTGGGATATTAACAGAGGTAGAGACAGTGTCATGAATGCAAAATGAACACCTCAGTTTCGTGATTGCAGAGAAGTGATGGTGTCCTTAAAGTGTCCAATTCAATATACTTTAACTAGGAGCTGCTACTACTACCTTCATGGCTTAATTTTGTGTCGGTGTCACAGTGTATTTTTACTCAAAACAAACTAATAATGCAAACTTTAAGCTCTGGTTATACTTACAACGCTGTTATAATCCTGTCAAACAGAAAACAACACAACAACAGCAGTGCTGAGTCTGAGCTGCAGCACCAGCAGTTAGCAACATTAGCCGCGGAGCGTTTACCTTAAATTTTCCCAGGAAGCCGAGACGTTTAGCGCGTTTCTGTTCTGAAAAATACAAAAAAAAATAACACAACAAGTCTTTTAAAAACCCCACAGTTCATTCACACAGTCCCTACACTCGCTTAAATGCGATAAATACGTACTAGCTTTGGACATAACTTCTCCCGAGTCGTCTCCTTCCCTAACTTCACGTGGACAACAAGGGGGCGGCCATGCAGTCACGATGACGTCACTTACAACCATGTCAAAATAAAAGACCATGGAGATGTTTGACACATCGATTTCAAAATAATGTTGCGCTCAGGATTTTAAACTACTTGCACTTTAAACTGGTTTAGATCCGAGTCAAGGAAGAAAATATAGATAGGATATGTTGTTGTTGTTGTTGTTGTTATTTATTTTAGCACAAAGTAAGACTGAGAAAAGACTTTGACTATAGATTTTAATTGTCAGTCAGATAATACACCATGCATTGAATAACAGGAGATTTTTTTGCATTGGCTCAAGTAGTGCACAAATCAACAAGTTTTAATTAAGAAAGAAAGAAAGAAAGAAAGAAAGAAAGAAAGAATAAATAAATTATACTAAACAAGGAAAGAAAGAAAAACAAAAATACAAAAGTATATTCTTCTTTCCCTTGAGGATATTGCACATTGGAGTTGTGGACTTGTATTGAGGTATATGAAAAAGTGTATTACACATCCACAGGAATGTAACACATTCAAACACAAGGTTACAGACCAGTTGAGAACATGAAATAACATAAAATAGATAAATAGTATTTTGGTGTCACCTAGCTGTATCACTATCAACAACAACACTTAAGTAGGATCAAGGTATAAGTATATTTATTTAGGTTTTTACATGGAAATCCAGTTGGGATAGGCTCCTCTCTGGTGATATGGTGGTCATAAAGCATCAAGTCTGTTTGCATGATTTGGAGTTGGGAAATACAACCAACCTCAGTTGCCTTGTCACTTATTTCTTTGTTTGGGGAGGCAGGCCCCTAGTTGTTTTGTTGTGGCTACATTTTAAAAGCTGAAAGCTCAAAGTGGGCTTAGACTGTGGCACCCTAACCATGGCGCTGCTGTTCAGTGTGAACACAAGTTATCACTGTGAGACAGAAAATCCAGGCAAGAGTCCAAACATCACCCCCATTCACAGTACTTGACAGATATATGGATGGACCTTGGTATCCAAAGTACAAATACATCTTGAGGTTTAAACAGAGAAGTATAGGTTCTACTGAGACATTTGAGGGTAATGAGACTTCACTGTAAAAGTCACAGCAGAGGTTTGATATTTTAATCCTGTTCTTCATCAAGTAGGATAAAATGAGGAGACAGTAATTATAAACAACTTAACTACCATATTGAATGTCTTGTATTTTTTTTCCATCAGTGTTGATTGCTTTTCCATATTTTTGAGCAACATGAAGTTCACAATAGACAACCCGAAAAGACACCAGCACTGAAAGCACAAAAGTACAAAAGTACAAACATCAGGAAAATCTGTAGAGTGTAAAATATGAATAGTATGTAGGTACTGAACAAATGAAAACAAACAAATATACAATGTGGAAAGTTTTTGAAATGTACAAAGATTAAAAAAAAAGGGAAGAATCTTAAAAATGAAAAAAAAAAACAAAAAACACATACATCAAGGTTCTTCTGTATTTAGTTTTTATTTGTTTTGATATGCACGACATAGAATACTTGCTGCTCTAAAAATAATGCCCAAAATAATTAGTTTTTAACTCTCATGATCTCATCTCCTTTACACTGAACACTGACATACTTTAAGAGAAGTAGAACTATATTAACAGCAGTGATAACACTAGTAGAAAACTACCAAAGTATTTGTTACAATCCTGAGGTACATCTGGCCATGAACATTTAATGGCATTTGACACAGTTGGATAAGTACTTTTCTGAAAAATGTAATTTGATCCCATATTTCCAACTAAAAACTTTCTGCTTTTCTTCATTATATTGAAGCACGTCAGAGGTAAGTTTCGTAAAAATAATTTTCAATGTTACTTTTGGTATTGACTTTATATAAGACTTGAGAAGACACTGTTGATGGTTGCAGCCGCCATACAGTGTCTCCCCGTTTTGGTGGTGTGAGCGCGCTCAGTAATGTAGGTGAAGATTGCTTACCAAATCAGATTAGAGGAACACCTCCGGTTGCTCCACGAAATTGATCGGATTGTGTGGACTTGACCTGAGATTGATACGTCTAGGATGTGCTCCGGAAGACATAAATCTTTCCAGACTGACAGGAAATCGTCTTACAGAAATGTGTGAGAGTGCCATGTGGGTCACTGACCTCTTGTGAGAAAGTGGAAACAGGATTATAAGCATTTCCTCTTTATTCCCTTATTTCCATGTATGCATATTTACTTGTCCTAATTAAAGACTTCTTGATTTTATCCAGTATGATGCTGTAATGTTTTGAAGTCACTACTAACAGAAGAGAAGATTTAATAAGAATTTCCTTGACCACCATCACCAGCTTTGAAAATCTGGTTTATGCAATTTACTCTTTAAACAGCAGGTGACATGCCACAAAATCCTAAACCACCGTATGAGCTGATCTGACCCAGAATAAACAGTATTCTTGTTTGTATCATATACAAATGTAAACTTTTCAAGACAAACTCAGTAAAATGGTGACCTGTGGTTAACAGATAAGAGACAGCCTGGATGAAAAGGTGAAAAAGAATCAACTATCTACTTCACTCCATTTGGAACCTTCTAGAACTTCAGGTCGAACGATACAAATAAACTTTGTACAACTTCAGAACATTCATCTCAGAATTATTCACTAAAAGGCTGTCAGACATTTCTTGTTCATTTTGTTTACAGTGTTTTATATAGAAGTAGAAAAGCACTCTGAGAGCGCAGACCTCCGCCAAGCACTGTTCAGGCCAGTTCATACTTTCTGCGTCCGCATGTCCCATGTCCGCGTTGATGCACGAGGGTCTGCGTCACGTAAATGTCGTCATCAAACACGTCAGGAAGCGCTCGAGTGTACAGGTGCGGAGGCGTCCGCGTGCAGCTCCAAAAATGTGACCGCGTCGCATTTCGAGTCGAGGGCGCGAGCTACTGCGCATGTGTCAAAATCAATACCAGCAACTGCACTGTGCTTGCGCTAGCATATCAAGATGGACGCCTTCGAGGAGAGAGTTTGCGAGGAGAATCCTTAAAAAAGTTCCAGACGGTGATGCGGAGCACTTCCAAAATCTAATCATTTGTTCGTTATCCCCGACTGGACAAACCCTGAAAATTTCATCAAAACCGTCCGTAAGTTTTTGAGTTATTTTGGAAACCAACAGACAAACAGACAGACGCTGGCAAAAACATAACCTCCTTGGTGGAGGTAAATATCCTTTCCTAAATATGTATTGCTGAGTCCATCTATCTTCTACACCCATTGATCCAGTACCACGCTGCAGGGAGGATGGAGCCTATCCCAGCTGTTGAAAGGCAGGTACCTCCTGATAGATGATCATAGAGAACTTTGCACTCTTACATTCGCACCTACAGCCAACTTAGAATAATCAATTAGTCCAACAAGCATGTGTTTGGACTGTGGGAAGAAGCTAGGAGAACATACAAATGATAACCACTGTAAGCTGCCTCTGATTCCAATGCAGCTTTTTTTTCTTAAGTTTTACAACCAACAGAAAATTGGTGTCACTGTCATGCCATTTGAATTGTGTTGAGGCACAAACTCTGAACTGGAGCGACAGGAAAATATTCAGTAATATGCTGTCGTATTAACTGTGCACCGAGGATTTAAAACTCCTCTTGCTTCTAGATTGAATGTGTAAACACTGACCTCACTTATTTGAAGATCAAGACCAAACACATATTTAACTTCTGCCGTACAACTTTGTACACAACACCTTGGATTTTTTTTTTTTTTTTTTTTTTTTTTTTTTGGTGATGCTCGGATGCTCAGGACCTTTATAACAAAACAATGGAGTGTATGTTTGGCTCCTATGTAGCCAGTTAGGTAAATATGTAGATATGTAGGTGAATTCCCCCCTTGCACATCTCTGTTTTGGTCTCCACCAGCTAAGCTACGTTTTAGTTATTCATTTATTTTTAATCAGTTTTATCTCATTAGTTGAACTCAGCTGTTCTTCTGTGTAATCTAGTGGTGCATCTGAAAATCCTTTCATCAGTAAGGAGATATTAGGCTTCAAACAGAGAAGGATTTAGGGGTGTGGTTAGTTTGAATAACAGCTCTCAAGTAAGATCAGACCTGAACTCCAGTCTCATCCATATTGGACAGTCACCTCTGCTTAAAGGGTCAGACCCGGCTCCTCATTCTGGATCCAAACACCCACATGACCGACTTCAAAATGTGAGTCCACAAACCAATGGGTGATGTCACATTAGCTTTGTCAATTGTACTGCGTGTACAGTCTAAATGAAGAATATTAGGTGGAAACCATAGATCAGTGACACCACAGTGTAGGTGCGTTTGTCTAAAGCCAATGAAGCCAAAGTATATGACCCAAACAGACTTAAAGTTTTGCATCCAATAATAATCCAATATCAAATTAATGAGTGAAATTAACACCACTGATGAAGACAATGAGATTTGTTATAAAAACCACCACATGGAAAAACATGAGGCATGCTTGATATTTTTATATTCATTTGAAAAAAGACCATTAACATCATGATTCATTTTTTATATGCATATATATCTTTATATATTTTTTTGGTTGGTTTTATTTGACAGAATGCTATAATTTCTAAAAAGATAAATAAACAGTAAATATTTGCTGTACAATTCAAAACAGTTCTCATTTTGTTCCCAAAACGAAGAACATGGAGCTTTATGCAGGAGCCACGGAGGAGACCTCTGTCTTTGATGTGGACACTTCGGAGGCATCTTCCACTTGTTTGCCAAAGAGCTGCATGATGCATGTGCGGAACTGGTGGAGAAAGAATAAAGATGATTTTTAACAATGCAGCTAAACAGATTGGACTTGGTGAGCTGCTCAATCATTGCAGAAAGACTGTTGTGCCCACCTGTCGGTTCATGAAGACATAGATGATTGGGTTGTAGATAGTGGCGCTCTTGGCAAAGTATGCAGGCATGGCAGCCGCCAGAGGATGGAAGGCATATCCAGGGTTGGCAGCAGCAAAGCAGGCAAAAAAGGTGTAAGGTCCCCAGCAGAGACAGTAAGCAAGGATCATGACAACGACCATCCTGGACACTTCCCTCTCAGCCTTCTGGGTTGACTCTGATTCCTTCTGCTGCATGGCAACCTGTGGACGACAAATCAGAAGTGTCAGGTTTTGTCCGGCTGCGGTTTATCCAATAAGCCTGTCCGTGAGACTACTTACAGCACGGATGGCCAACCACACTGCAAGGTAGCACAAGATGATGATAGCCAGGGGGATGATACAGCACGTGGTCATAAGAACAATCATGTAGGACTGGACTCCGGGGTCTTCGCTGCCACTGAATACATCAGGTCCGCAGGAGGTTTTCAGTCCATGAGGCCAGTACCTGACACAAGAAGATGTTTAGTTTCTCGTTTATATATTTCCACAAACACATTCAACATTCATTTAAAAAAAAAAAAAAAGAAAGCCTAAAAACAGTGGACTACCTGCTCCATCCGAAAACGGGGGGAGCGCACCACGCTGCTGACCACAACCAGGAGAACAGGATCCCACCTGTGGCCCATTTGGCATCAAACTTGACATTTCCAAAAGGTTTGCACACAACTACCCATCTCTCCCAGGAGATGATGGTCAGAGACCAAAGAGCAGTAATACCTGTGTGAAAAAGAAAAGAAAAAAGAGGATACTCATTAAAGGCACTGAAGTCACAGCCTGATCATTTATTCATTGATCTTCTATCTTATCCGATTGGGTCACAGGGTTCTACTGGAGCCAATCCCAGCTGACAAAGGGCAAGAGGTGGGGTACACCCTGGACAGGTCGTTGGCATAATCAATTAACCAAACAAGCATGTCTTTGGACTGTGGGAGGAAACCACCGCCAAAAAGGTTCTCTTTAAAAACTGTTTCTAAAAACCACTCACCACAGGTTGAGACAACATAGCCCTCGAAGATGCACATGGGGTGTCCCAGAACGAAGTACCCAAACATCTGGTTGCACACACTGATGGTGCTGGCAAAAACTGTCTCTCCAAGATCAGCAATGGCAAGATTGACCAAGATCCAGTTCAGAGGGTGACGGAGCTTCTTGAACTTTGCTGTGGCCACCAGTACTAGACCGTTGGTGAAGACGGATAAAATGACCACGATAAACATCCAGACTGTGGCAAGATTGTAAACCCATCGTGGAGCAATGTGGTAATTGGGGCCCTCAAACGGATCTGAAAAACAATTAAAAAAACAACAACCAAAAAAACTTTAGATATGTATATTATTTATTTCGTAAGGTCTTGGAAGAATGACCTTGTTGAGACACTTTGTTAAAAATGTTCATGTTTGGTATGTCATTTCTTTAAAACTACATAATCAGCCTTGTAATTAAAAAATTAAATATACAACAATACTAACTGCATTTTAATTAGATTCAGGTAACATTGCATTGGTCACTAAAGGCAACATGCAATGAAATACAGCAATGGGCTTTTCTCAGGTGTAAAGATCTGAGTATGGTTGGAGTTTGTTCTCTAGTAAGTGCAATGAGATAGCATCAGATTCTGTTAAAGACATCTAACCAAGTTACTCTTTAAATTTTATCCCAGCTCTTCAAACAAAATCTGCTCATGCAAGTTATTAAATAACTCTCATATATTAAGTTTACAAATTTCAACCATATTTAATTTAAAATCTTTAACAACTTAAGACAAAAACAGCCTATCCTGCCTTTCAAATCACTAAAAGAAAAACAGATGATGATACAGTACCTCTGGTGTGATTGCTGTTTGTGTAAGTGAAAGCAGAACCCCTTGTTGTATCTTCATGGTACCGCCTGGCAGCAAAGACTGGCTTCCCCCACTCTTCTGCCATTACGATCTTTGAAGGAGGTCCGCAGGTGTCAGCCTTTCTTGTCACTTGCAGCAACCTCCTTTGGTTGACTGGAGACACACATCTGGGTTTGGCTTTTATACCTACGCTTTAGCGACCTCTGATGGGATTAACTCACAATCAAATTACAGGCGAGGTGCGCCACTTGGCACTAATGCTCAATAGCAAAGCAATAAACAGTAATTAAAACTGCTAATGAGGTCAAGACACAAAATGCCAGAATAATCTTGTTTGAATGTCAGGGATCTAAGATAAAGTGAGGATTAGCTTTGAAACATTTAATGTGAATTCTGAGTCCTTCTTGTCTCTCAGTGTAGCCACCATGGTCTATTTCATAAACCTATAGCGCTGTAGAAATAATAAAGTAATAAAGTAAAACTGCATGCATGATCAGTTAAGCCTCGTAGCAAATACACCTTTGCAGACAGAGTGAAATATTTCGACATTTGGAGACTTCACATCTGTTGCAAGATATTAAGATAATGGAGAAAATAAAAACAAACATTGGAGATCTGTGCAGCAGTGTTCATACTATGCTTGATGTCATGACTTTCATATGTGTGGACCCTTGGCATGAGAGCACAATCCAGCTTTAAAGCAGCTTTAGTGGCCAAGAGTTTTCATGGAATTTAAACGGCGACAGTTGCAATTGTTGGCACAAGATGCAAGTTCTGAAGTGAACCATCTAATCCCTCCGGAAAGACGGGTCACCTCAGAACATAGGCTTCTTCACCACTCGTTTGAGCAGCTCAACTCACGTCATGGTCCTTATGGCAAGGGCAAAGCGGAGGGAGCAACATCCTGATTTATGAGGATGTGGACGATTTAAAAGAAAACAACACTTGCTTGCGGATGCTTGGCAGCGGTTACAGCCCGGCACTGGTTCAATGTCTTGCATAAGTGAGTGACTGAGCATCTTCTGCCAAGGAGCCGGATTATTTACATAAAGTGAAGACATAACAAAACTTTGAGACAGTGCAGTATTGAGATAATGCAGAAGATATGAATTGCTCACAGGCCTCAGGTGCAGTGTGGTGGGACCAGCTGAGAGAGATGAACCCACAAAGTTCTGCAAGCATCTGATTGCTGTTTAGTAATTGCACTTGTTTACTTTAAGGTACTCACTTTATTTGGCTATGGCTTAAAAAAAACATGATTTTCATATTAAGGTGGGAACACTTCCACCAAATGTGAGACTACAGGCAAACATTTTTGATTTTCTGTCCACATATTTCTGGCAACTGACACTGAGTGACAGCTGTCTCTGTGCAAAGCTCTTACTTATTGTCCCAACAGGATAGTGTGCTCTTAGGGGATAGTAACAGCCAGTGATTTAGTGCCCTGGCTGCTGCCCTTTTAATTTTTTCAGCCAGCCTTTGGTGCGTTGCCATGGATGCCAGCACATGTTGCTTTCAAGTGTATTCAACAAATTGCACATAAAGTAAGTTGCAGTTATCAGTTATAGTCATTGTAAATCTGCTGCACTGGCATCAGATCAGCTGCTGGTTACATGTAGTCCTGCATGAGTCTAATAAATGAGTTGATGATGGGATTTGAGGAGACCTCCTGATGTGCTTATTAGGACCTGACAAACTGAGATCCCCAGTTTCTACATTTTAGAAACACATTTTGTGCAGTGACACTGTGAAAAGGTTGTTGTAGATTTTACAGTAACTTATTGGCAGCTTGATGCCAGTGAGTTGCTGTAAAATGGTTTACAGTAACATTACTATATTTACATTTGCACTCATTTCAATGTACAGTATTATTGTTTATACTATTATTACAATATTTTCATTTTACAGTGTTAGGATTGTTAAACAGTTTCATTTACTTCAAGTAAATTTAAATTTTTTTCCAGATTCCAGGTCCAGCAGCAACATATTGAACAAATACATATAGATATAAAATACATACACATACACGCATATATAAAAATACATACACATATAAATGTAACATATAACATATCCATATACCTGCACATACAATACCTATACATATAAAATATGCAGTACATATACATATACATATACATATAAAATACACACACACATACACATATAGAATAAACACCTACAAATACATATGTTTGTCAGGCCAAGTGTATAAAGAAGTGACTAGTTTTCATGTATATTTACTGCTCATTACATGTAAATATCCAGTTTATAATGGAATATACTATGATATGAAATCCTAGAAATCACACTTAAATTCATTTTGAGTAAAAAAGCTTTTAACATAAATCATATGTATGGCATAAACAATATACCATGTATTTATGGGTACAGCACCGTACAGAGTCTTTATTATTTCTATAACTATACTTCTGAATAAGGGTTTCAAAGACAGGTTTTCTGAGCATGTGCAGTGATATTCTTATCTGTTCAGAGTTCAGTGAAATAAATGTGCAAAATGTTTAACACAGCTGTCAGATTTCAGATGGGAGTCCAAAATGATGCCATTTTACAATATCCAGCGTCTGGGACTTTGCTCATCAGAAAAAATTCATGTTGAAAAACTCCTCAGTGAATTGAGGAGCTGACTTTATGCTTCATTTTAAATATAATCCAATCCAGTCTCTCTGCCTATGTCCAGCACAGTGAAAAAAAAGTAAAAATGTGAAATACTTGTAGTGCAATAAATTCAAAGTGCAACAACTAACTGTCCAATATTCCAGATATAAATATTCTTTACATCCAAATTCCTTATGTTATACAGCCAGATCTTTATATATTTCAGAAAGTGTGTATTTTTTTTTATGTTTAATTTGTATTTTTGTGTCTTTCTGATTTTTAATTAAATGTGGAAAAATAACATGGTGCAAATTGATAAAATTTACATTTTCTGTGAGTTTCTTTTAGACAGTGCTGCCATCGTCAAAACAAATAGTGAGATATGGCAGTATTCATTTTCCTACCTGTGCTAGTGATCTGATTTTTAAACTGGGTCAATCGAATTTTTTACCTCAATACACTTTGAATTGGTTACACTACACTCTGATCTTGTTACCCTCTTACTCTTATCTGGTGATGATTGCTATTTTAGTAGAATGGAGCAGGGTTTCCCCAGGACAGATGAAAGGAGGCCATTTATCTCTTACACAACACAAGCGTGGCATATCGACTGTCTGTGGCTCAGCAGTTAGACTGTGTCAAAGTGTCAGGTCAAACTTTCTGGGACACTGAACCCATATTTGGTCAGGGAGCTCGCCGCCATTGGAGCGGGGTTGGAAAAGTGAGAGATATTTGGATAAAACTCTCAAAGACCCAACTTATTATGTTTTTTACACGAGTACTGAAGAACACACATTCCTCATAATTATGATTTTGCTCTGACAGTGTGACCTTTATCAACCTGTATGGAGAAACACTTGGATGGAGACACTGAGGACTCCAGAATGGACAAAAAACAAAAGACTGGTGTGAGTGGTCTGAAGGTGTTAGTATGTGAAACCACAATATCAATGTCCCAGACTGAAGCCTTGAAGTCCTGATGAATTATTTATGTTTAATAAACTGGCCCTCTCTTGCTTTTTATTGAGTATTCAATGTATTTTCCACAATCACCATTGGAGAAATAACAACTGTTTCCATCACACTGAAACACTGGAGGTGCCCAGATACAGAGCAAACAGCTGAATTACTACCTGTAGTTTAATAGCCTTAAGATTACACCACAATATATATTATTTGTAATATTCATTTAACAAAATTTAATGAAGCCACTGTGATAACTTTAGCTTTTTTACTGTAGGTTTAACACAAGCTCAACAATTGAATTTTCCAGGTTCCCACATTAAACTCAGCTGTAGTCACAGTCTATGGTAACACACTCATCCTAGTTAATGTTAGCTAAAGTCATAGACTGGATGTAGACTGGACGGAGCACACGTGACCTGTTGGTTTGTTGAGTCATGTTTTGAAGCCAGGAGTTTGGCGTTTGAACGTCACCATGTTGGTTGGTTGGAGCCAGAAGCGACCATATTTGGAAATGAAGGGAGGAGTCAGGAAGCAGGTCTGACCCTTGAACCACAGGATGCTGCCTAATGTGGATGAGACTGAAGTTCACATCTGGTTTCATTGGAAGTCAAACATGTCAATCAATCTAACCACAACCCTGAAGATTCATCTTTTTGAAGCCTGATATCTGCTTAGTCGTGTTTTGTTTTTTTGCAGATGGACCTGATCAGTGATTGGAGGAGCTGACTTTAGTTAATGACATCAGATTAACTGAAAAATGTATTAACTGAATATTTCCTGATGGAACTTAACCATTTTTGAATTGAAATCAATTGGAGCCAGAGTTTTGTGGAACCAGGCCGTCGGGAGTATTTTCATGTTTGAGACCTGGCAGCTTTGTCCATATATGTATGTATAGTCTGTGTTTAAATTATTGTTGGTTAAATGTTCCAACTACAGATATAAAACAATACATGTCTTATTAGCATTACAATAAAGAACATCCTTACTGTACACTGTATGTCAGTTTGGTGCTAGCTGTTGTTATCATGATTTATTAACTTACCTCATACGATAACCAGGATCAGACTTACATTTACATCTGACTAAATTACTGCTCAGTGCCAGCAGCAGGTTTACCAACTGGAAGCAATACGTCCAGCAGAAAAGATGCTTTGACATGCTGGCACAAAAGAATATATATTTATTTTTAAATGACTACATTGTAACTAGCTGCCTAATTTCAGGGTGTCTCACATCAAAGGCCTCGTCAGCACTTGAGTATATTTTTAGGCGATGTAATTTTTTTTCCCTTTTTGATTTTTAGGCACAAGGAAAATTTGACAAGT
This sequence comes from Pseudochromis fuscus, assembly GCA_900323345.1. Lineage (NCBI taxonomy): Eukaryota > Metazoa > Chordata > Actinopteri > Pseudochromidae > Pseudochromis > Pseudochromis fuscus. Next base: position 23,950 of record OOFC01045125.1, read on the forward strand.
TATTTACAGTTATTTACAGTCCGCAGCAGTTCACACAATTAAGGCTGGGAAAAGAAAAACACACTCTTCAGCCAATGCTACCTAAAATTATAAATGTGTAATTTAAACCAGTAAGTGTCTATTTACAATGGTAGATACATTGAGGAGATTGTTGTTTTATTATTTACCACTCAAGAAGTTGTAGTTTGTATTTTTCTATCTGATTTGTTTATATCTTTTTGTTAAAAAAAAAAAAAAGATTAAGCAACTGTTATAAATTTTTATTTTTATTTCATTATTTTATTAAATGTAGAAAAATAAATCATGGTGCAAATTCATAAAATTCACATATTCTGTGAGTTTCTTTAAGACACTGGAGCCAGCAACAGGTGTCTTCTTTTGTGCATTTCTTACAATAATGTGCTGGTGCAGTCTATATTATTTAAGTCTGTAGTAACTCACACTAGTAAAATGCATCATCATCCAATGCTACCAATGCTATCTCCAATTTAAACCAGTAAATGTCTATTTCCTGATAAGTGGAGAAGCTTGTTCATTATTTACTCTAGATTGAATATCTTGTTGGGGATTTTCTCAGAACAACACATTAAGAAATAAATGATTAATTACAATGACTGCACCTGCTTTGCACTGTGGTGAGGAGCATTACTTTGTTGTGAATCAGAAATGCTTTGCAGCCACAGCACTGACCCTCGTGAAGCCAACACTCCTTCTGTCTTCCTTAAGGCTTTGCGTTAATGGCAGCTGTGTTCTTCTTAGTGTTGAACAACCACCCAGTTTGACCCAGTGAATTGCAAGTGAAGATTTCACATGTCCCCGCAGGCCAAATCAGATTATACGGACAACTCAGGTTCCCCCACAAAACAGATTAACACACAGTAATTACTTTTGGCATGCTCACTCCGTAACACTTTAATCTCTCCGGAATGTCAGTTAACTTGGGGAGAAAGCCGAGGTTAATCAATGCTGCTATAGTGGTTTATTTTAATCTTGTTATTGTGTGTTTTTGTGCGCCGCTTGCTCGGGGAGCTCCCTCGCAGGTTTGATAAGAACTCAATGTGGACCAGGACTTTTTCCAGGCAAGAGTGGCATGTCCTTTCAACCAGGTAGTTGCAGTGCACAGTGATGCCAAACGACGATCCAGGACCGTGGTGCTGCACACAGGATTACATACAGTGCATGACGGGCTGCAGGTTAGAAAATCTACTAAAATCTTTCATCAAGAAGAGGATGGACCCTGAAACTGAAGTAAACTGTAGATTTTTCTATTTATTTTCTACTGTTGTGTTTTAAATTATGTCTGTAATCATATTTATTTTGAAGGAGGATTAATGGTTCATTCATATTTTGTGGTAGAGAGAGATATATGAATATAGATACAGTCTCTGAGCCTTTTGTTGCTATTTCCCCGTGATGCTGTGACGTTTCGAGGGTAGGTCTGGAATTCCGCTAGTTCTGAACTATTCGTGTTTGGTAAAAGTTCACTACTAGCAGAACTCGGATTTGCTCCCGACTACCGACGAGAATCTCCGTGACAACCACGACCAGCGGTGAAGGTCTGGTTTAGTCATTGGCTGTGGTGAACAGTGGGTGGTCTACATGTGTGCTTACACTTAACGACTGAAAAAACAAACAATCATTATGCCGGTGTGAAGTTAACCAAATCCACCTATGCTGTTAATATGGTCTTGAGTTCACTTCACATCAGGTAATAATCCTGCTCTCTGGTTTGTTTAGGATCCATTTTTTCATGGTTTCTTTTTAAATGACCAGAATCTTCTTGTTTTTTTCCTGTTTTTTCTCCCTGCAGCCCACAAAAAACCATGATGGCCAAAAACCCAGAGGAAATTCTAACAGTGGTATTGACTTCCATTTATTTGTGTTGCAGCCCTTATGAATGAATATTTATTGTGCAATAATTAGACAAACTGTATGAATTATTATCTTTTTGCATGATTAGTGTTTTCTGTTAAGGAAGCAGCTTGATACAAAAACTTTGAATTTTACTATTTTTTTAAAAAACGTATATTGTTAAATTAATAATTTTAAAAAACATATTTCATGTTGGGAATTTCTGTCTACACAGATGGATATACAGCATTTGAACACATATTAATATTCTACATATATTAAATAAATATTGAGGAAGTTTCTGATGAATTGCTGTGTAAATGTCTCGTGAATAAATTGTATGCAAAGATGTGCGTGTATGTGCATATGGTCGCCTGCCAAATAATCCTTTAAACTCAGGTAAAGCTGGTGACTCTCTGCAAACTGGTGAACCACACACCTGCAACATTGTGGGCAACAGGTAAGAATAACCAGCAGATGAATTCAAACTGTTTCTTCCACCAGATACACTTAATAAAAACCTTGTGAATAAAGATAAAAGCAACAAAAGAAAATTGTGGTTATTCGCAGTTGTGCATCACTGCTGTGAAGGAGTCTCGTTCTTTGTGTATGGCGCCATCTGTGGGTCACGGGCTGCACAGGTCTGCATCTTTAAAACCACAAACTACAAGTTACACACCCCAGTGTTCGCAAGATGTGATGGTAGCAGTGTCAGTACTATTGTTGAGCTGTTGTAAGGGTGAAATGCTTTGTCTTTGTTTGCGTTGTGTTTGGATTTAATTTGAGGATTTCTTCAGCAATACAATAAATCCAGACGAAGTAAACAAAGCATCAAGCTGAAAAGTGTTTGCATCTTTATGAATGAGCATTTAAAAATGATTTTGGTGACTTTTAAACTGAATATCAATATTAGTACAGTTCTGTGTTAGTTTCCAGTCAAAGATTAGTATTTCGTAAATGTGAAGTCAGCAGGTTTAGTTTAATCAGATTTATAAAGATGATGATGATGCAAAGGTGGCACGGTGGTGCAGTGGTTAGCACTGTGAAACTAGGCACCGGTCTTTCTGTGTCTGCGTGGGTTTTCTCCAGGTTTAATTCCTACAGTCCACAGACATGCTTGTTGGGTGAGCTGATCACTCTAAATATATAGTTGACGTGAGTGTGAGGGAGGATGGTTGTTTGTCTCTGTGTGTTGGCCCCTGTGATGAACTAGCGTCCTGTTCAGAGCATACCCACCTCTCATCTATTGACTGCTGGGCTGGACTCCAGATCCCCAATTGGATTGGTGGGTAGATGGATGGATGGATGGATGGATGGATGAAGGTTTGATGTATGTATGGATGGATGGATGGATGAATGATGGATGGATGAGTGGATGGTATGGATGGATGGATGGATGGATGAATGATGGATGGATGAGTGGATGGATGGATGGATGGATGTATGGATGGATGGATGATGGATGGATGAATGATGGATGGATGATGGATGGATGTATGGATGGATGGATGGATGGATGAATGATGGATGGATGAGTGGGTGGATTGATGGGTGGGTGGGTGGGTGGGGGGGGGGTGGGGGGGGGGGGGGGG
>OOFC01045126.1:0-16007 GCA_900323345.1 Pseudochromis fuscus
CGTGAAACTTCCTCCACGTGTGCTCGCAGCCCTCGGTGTCTGACGGTGTGAAAGAGGAGGAGACAGTTATTAGAGCATTTAACATCAAGTGTGGGTTTTTAATTGTTAACACCCTCGTGATGCTGCACAGGAAGGAGGGAGGAGGATTTGGGATGAAGAAGAGGGCGACCATTATTCTCTTTTTTTGTCCCCCCTCGCTCGCTCTCATCCTCCCTTTATTTCCCTCTCTTGATGTTGCTTTAAGTGTGACACTCCACCTCCTCGCCTTCATCTCGCCATCTCTGCTCTGTTTGTGTCGCCTCCTCTTTTGATTCGAGTCGGACTTTTAATCCACAGCAGAAGCGAGCGAGCGGTGAGACAGCTCAGTCCGGTGAAAGGGCGTTTTAATCTATTCAAATGACAAAGATCCTTAGAAATTGCTTCCAGTGTGCAGCGCTGGCTTGGTAATTAAGCCCTGTCACAGTCCTGTCAGCACAGTGACTGTCCCTCCACCCTTCCTCCTCCTCCTCCTCCTCCTCCTCCTCTCCCTTCATCTCTCTCATCTATTCCCTCCTCATTTCTCTGGGGGTTAGCTGTGTGACTGCGGGTTGTACATCTCAAATGTGTTATGTGTGTGTGTGTGAATGTATTTATAGTTGATGCGGTTCGGGCTCGATCTGTCAGACGAGCCACCTCCAGTTTCCCCTCCATCCTCACCCTCTCACTTGTGGCCTCCCCCCTTCCTCCCGACAGTGTGGGGATCAGGGAAATGGCCTCAGCTTCTCCCCCAACAAATCTGAAGCGACACCAGTAAATTGGGCAGTGCAAATTGGGCCGTATGGGGCCCTGCTTAGTATGCAGAGAGATGCAGTCTTGGCCGTGGCGAGAGGAGGGAGAGGAGAAGGAAGAGGAGAGCGAAGGAGGAGAGGAGAGGAGTCCGTTATGAAAGCTTTTCTATACAGTACTATTAAATAAGGACCTTGAAACCTGTGCTTTTCATACTGTGTTGAGCACTCCTCCATTCGAAGCGTTGTTCAGGGCCATTTGAGGTACACCGCTGTGAAGTGCAATGACATAATTTCACAAAATGCAATGCACCGGGTCATCGTAACACCGCCTCCTCAGGTGAAGCTGCATTTTATCCCCGAGAGGGAGGTTTGGCAAAATGCACTACTTTGAATTAATGTGATTTCGCTCACCTCGGATATATTTCTGTATTTTCTTTCTTCCATTAGCTCACTCAGAGGCTGCACACCCAAAACCTCCAGTGAGTGTTCAAAAAAAAAACCATTTACTGAGTGTAAGCAGCGATGATGAGCGGCGTGAGCGTCAACATGTAATAACACGAAGAAGAAGAAGATGATTTCTGTGGCGTGTCTCATGCAATCAACATAAAACTCTGTCATGTCAAAGCTGCCGGACGGGGAGAGGCAGAGACATGAAGAATGAATCATAATGTTTGCATATGTCTGGGAAATTTATGACATCTGTCCAGTTTTATCACTCGCTGACGCTTTGGTGCAACTTTGAAATTCATCATTCACCCAGCGGCCTGTGTGACACGCATTCACTCAGCCTCGTGTTCGGGGGGAAACGGAGTCCTATATGAAGAAGAAGAAGTGTGTTGTAATGAGTTATCAGGACAGGGTGCAAGTCATCTTTGGAGTCAACAAACACGTCTCCATGGCAACTGAAAGATGTGGTGGGACGTGGTGGGATTGTTGTTTTGTTTGCATAGTTACAACCAAAGTTAATGCAGAGCAGTTTAACAACATTTAAACCACTCGCGCTGGTGCTGTGACCAAAAACTTGCTTTTGCATAATTACCAAAAAACGTCAAACGACATCCAAATCTCGTCACAGCTAAGCACATGCAGGGTTTAACTCTTATTAACTGGGCAGGATGACAAACAGCTAACTAACAGCTGCGGTGGCTTTAAGGAAGATTGACTGAGGGAAGAGATGCATCCAGCAGACACGGATCAGACCACATTTACACTGAGTCCTCAGAACTTCTTTACATGTGAAATGAGATTTACCGCATCAGAAAAGTTGACTGTGTCTGACATGGATCCTTTTAATTAACATAAAAAACTTCTGTCGCACACACAGTGCAGCAGTGAATCATCTGCTCAGGGTCGAACTTCCTGCAGATACATGGCGGTGACTTGTTTTCATGGACTGAAATGGACGAAGCGACCGCGGCTCAAAAATGATTCAAATGAAGAAGTGTGAAGAAGCAATACTCCTGACGGCCACTAGATGCTGGCTCCAATTCCCTCAAAAATGGTCATTTTGAGTCATGAACGACTCAATATACAAAGTTATTTTGGTAAAAAAAAAAAAGGTAAATGGAGTATATTTCTATAGCGCTTTCATGACCTTAGCTTGGTCCTAAAGCGCTTTACAAGGCAACTCATTCACACACTCACACACCAATGGCTACAGAGCTGCCATGCAAGGTGCTAGTCACCACTGGGAGCAACTTAGGGTTCAGTATCTTGCCCAAGGACACTTCGACATGAGGAACCGGGGATTGAACCCACAACCTTATGATTCACAAGCGACCCGCTCGACCACCTGAGCCACAGCCGCCCATTTTAATGTCATTAGCTAAAGTCGACTCTTCTTCTCAGTGAGCTGATGGTCCATCATCCAAACATTTCCTGACTCCATCAGGGTCATGGTGGTAGTCCCCCACAAAGTCCTCCAGCTCCTCCCAGGAGATCCCCAGACACCTCCAGTCCAACTGGGAGATATAATCCCTCCAGTGAGTCCTGGGCCGACCTCCAGGTCTCCCTCCGGTTGGCCCTGACTGGTAAACTTCCAATGGGAGGCGACTGGAGGCAACGTCCTGGTCAGATGCCTGAACCAGAGCAGCAGCTCTACCCTGAGCTCCTCCTGAATGACTGAAGTCCTCATCCATATCACACAGAGAGAGGTCCACCACCCGGTGAAGTAAACTCACCTCAGCTGCTGGTATCTGCGATCTGGGTTCATGACCACAGGTGAGGGTAGGGATGTATCGAGTGGTCAACAGGAAGTTTCACCTTCTGGCTCAGCTCTTCATTTACCACTACAGACCAGTACTGTGACCTCATCACAGCAGGGGTGGTCCATCTGAAAATCATCTCATCAATAATCAGATGTTAGGCTTCAACAGGAGGAAGATTTCAGGGCGGGGTTTCTGCTCTCCAATGGGATCAGCACTGAAGTCGAGTCTCATACACCTTAGACAGTGTCCTCAGGTTCAAGGGTCGGACCCGCCTCCTCACTCCTCCCTTCATATCCATATATGGTCACTTCTGGTTCCAAACAACCAACATGGTCATGTTCAAACTCCTGGATCAGAGTCCAACAAACCACCAGGTGATGTCACGTTAGCGTGTCCTGTCCTCTAACACACTCGCAGCTGTGATGCTCTCTCTGCACCACAGTAGTGATGTACTTGTCAGTCCAGTGCTCGTTGACCTTCAGGTCCGATGACCAGGGGTCAGCTGGACTACCTCCTGACTGCTGCCTGTATCTGACTCGGTGACGTCCTGTGAGCAGCACCGTGAGTCGCTGTCTCCATTATTCTGTAAATGATGAACATGAGGACTGTTGCTTCATTACTCTGCCTGTTCAGATTTCCTCCTGGTAGTCTGGGGATTTAATCTGATGACCTCGAAACACGCTAATGACATGAAACCCAATTAGCCATTTGAAGAGTGTGAGCCTCCTCTGGTCTGCCCCGCTGCCTCCGAGCAACAGGAGCCCGGGTTTTAACATCACACTCAGGCTGCTGTGTGTGAGCTGCTCAGTGTAGAATAACTTTCATTTCACAATGCAAAGTGGAGACTCTCAGCTACTTAAAATTCTGGATATTAGTGCAATATCTGTCTTTTACGGTTGGCTGGTTAAATTGCTTGATAGTACGAATTCAGGATTTCCTATTTTAGTAAAGATGGTTTCATCCAACCTCTTTTGCATCGCTTGGAGACAAGTACAAAAAAAAAATTGCTTTACATGTAAGCTGAGCTGCCACCATAAGAAGCTCGATTAAACCTAAAAATATCTTCAAGTTGCTCGGGATCTTTGATAAAATTAATAAATAAATCAGGTGGCTTTTGTGCTTTCAGGCCTTTTCTGACTCATGTGTATTTGAAGCTGCCAAGAACAGAGATGTTAATACTCACTAATGATGCTAACACAGAGCAAAGGATGGAGGGATGAAGGAGGGAGGAGGAGGAGGAGGAGAGCATTTATAGCACGACACTAAAAAGCTGACCACTGCTCCTGAGATCATAACAGCAACAAAATACAGTTGTTATTCAGAGACCACTTGTAATCAATCTGTCTTTTACTTGTTGCATTTGGATGGAGATTGTAATTATGTAGCATTTTGTTTTTAACAAACTAATTAAATGTTGCAAAATCAAAAATGGCTGTGAACACAGACACTGCCCATGAGTTGTTATCTCTTTATTATACTTCTGGAGGATTCAAATGTTTTATTTTTGTACATTTTTGCTGATAAAATAAGAAATTTTCACCACTTTGATATCCAGTCATTGTGGTGGAGACGGGTATAAAACAGAGAGAATCTATTCATTAAGTGTTGATTATTATGCTGTAAACTTTTTCTTATTTTCTCAAAATTCAATGTACAAAAAAGAGGAAAATGTTAAACTGACTTCTCCTGAATGGGTAAACATGTGAACTAGGAGAGAGTGTAAAACAAATTGTGTGATTTTATCCCAGATACATCAGATAAAATATGACCATCACAGATTTTCCATGTTGCTTTTCTGTTTGTTTGCACAGAGGCTGAAATGAGCTTAAAGACAGAGCGTGCTCAGTCCGAGCAGCAGCCCCTGCATGCACAGCACTGCCCTCACTCATCTGAATGAGAGCATATTGTTGATGCAGCACCTCTGGGCTCCGGCCAAACAACACAGAGCTGTCCAGCAAAATAAATAAAGAAAAATAAAAAAGTTGAACCTACTCAACTTTTGCAGCAGCCTCCAGCAGCATCCAGCGAGGCCGTATGCTGATGAGTGGATCGATGGGTTACTTCCTGCACTTTTACCTTCAGATCGTGTGAACAGAAGACAAAACACTTCCTGACACGATAACTTTCAGAGTCTTATAAGTTACTTTGCAGGATTTTGGTGCCACCAAACTCTCGGGTCTATAAAAAGACGTCCTGCATCATATTTCAAAACTCACAGTGTCTGATTTTCTGTTTTTTTATTCTGCTTAGATCAACGATGATCTGAGCGCTGACTTTGTGGGACCAAAGTCAGTCACCTAATAAGACCTGACCAAAAATACTGATGGATAAATCCACACTAAGCTTCGTCATTTTCAAACCCCCGCTGGGGATGGACAGATCTGTCCTGCTCTGACCTTTAAAGTTCACCTGAAACAGCATTTCCAGAGTGTCTGACTTCCACACTGTGATGTAATTACAACAAAAACAGGAAATGTGGGCGGGGTAAAACTTTTGGAGAAACTTGATTGGACCATTGTTAACCCATAAATTCCAAGTGTGTCTGCACATGTCTTTGTGTTACCGTAATTATGCAAGTGTTTGTGCAATCGAAAAAATTTCAACAGTTCCTGAGAGCTGAGATGTTGCACTTTACAGTAAATATGGTGTCATTACGGTAATTTCACCAACATCTCTCCCAGAAGCCGGCAAATCAGCTGATTTACGATGTACTACATGTTGTAAGAGTGTAGTAACAGTGATGATGAAACAAGAATAGCAGAAAAACAGATTTTGATTGAGTTTTAGTGACAAAAACACTGCAACTGCACATGAATGTTAGATTTTGCAGGTTAAATTTGAATTTAAATTTGAATTTGCAGGCTCACGTGTTAAAGGGTTGAATTAAATGTGATTGGTTATAAAACTAAAATGTGACTTTCTTGGCGACCATCATTCAGCAAGTGAACAATACGAGCAGAGATGTGACGTAAAAAGGATTAAAAAGACATTTCAGGAGACGTCCTACACTTTGCTGCAGCCCTGTGGACACACACAGTCCATCAGCATCAGCAAGCACAACATTATCTCTGCTGCCCTGCACCCAGCATCATCCACCTGAGCTGCCACTTCCTCTGCTGACTGTGAACTTCCTCTTTCACTGTGTCACCAGAGCGGGCGGCTACCTGCTCACACTGCTCACACTGCTCACCCACACGGCAGCTGGGACATTGTATCAGCATCGGGAGTGGGTCCAGTTTGGCTCATGAAAGTGGGGAAAGGGTTGTTATCTGCAGGAGCAGGGACAGGAGAGCAAAGGTGGGGCTCACACACACACACACAAATTACACACAGAGACACACACACACACACAGAGCTTCGTGCTGCACAGTCCCTGCTGTGGGTCCACGCTGGCAGTCGTCCCAGAGTCTGTGTATAAATACTGGTCCCATTAAAGCCTTAATCAATGGTTTTTAAAACAGGAGCTGCAAACGCTAACGCCGACCTGCTGCGATTTCTACGAGATCTCAAGAAGACACAAAAGTGAACTAAGAGCAGAGACAGACAGAGAAAGTGAAGGGAAGACAGAGGAGTGAAGAGAGGGGAAGAAGAAGAAGAGATCAAAAATAAACAGCCATGTTTTCTCCCCCTCAGATCTTCAACCCAGTCTCTGCTGATTTCTTCTCCCACTCGCTGACAGTGAGGCTCAAAGCCCGACATCACATCAACCTCTTCAAATATTTAGACATTATTCAACTTGTCTTCTTTTCCCCGTTTTCCCTCTGTCAGCCGCAGAGAGAGGGAGGCGGGGGGTACATTTCAGCGATTAATATTCCCACAGACTTTAGTGAACGGCAGTTAGGAAATAAAAGGCCACGCGCTTCCAGCTGACTGATTGGGTCGTTTATCCACATCACCCAGTGATATTTCTGCCGCTCGCCTCCCTCAGATTCCCCGAGTGATGAAACGCCGTGTATTTGTGTTTTTGTGTGCCTCCTCCCTTTGAAGGCTGACAGCTCCGTGTGCCATTTGCAAGAGGGCATATGACAGCAGTCCAGAGAGAGAGGAAGAGGAGGAGGAGGAGGAGGATGTGCTGATAGCCGGCGTCACGAGGTGAGAGTGTGACAGGAATGTGCAAACGTCTGAGGAATTAATAACGGTTATTACCAGTGCAGAGTTGATTAATGGAACATTCGAATAGTGTGATTCTCACAATTAGGAGTAATGGATGTTACAGTAAAACAGCTACGGAGCGCAACATGAATGACTGATGCCCGTCTGAACACTCATTCTGCATAATTATCCCATCGACGTGTCTGAGCAGATTGATGCTGATGGAGGAGGCCGAGGTAAAAACCAGGGCAGGACGGGACGTTTACAGTCAAGAGGCAGGAACTCACACAGCACCACACACAGCTGCTCAGGTTTTTATGAGAGGGAACAATTAGCATCAGGAGAGGACAGTACAGGGGTAAACAGGATACCCAGAGTCTTCATCCTTAGTGGGTTGATTCTGATGAGTTTTATATCAGCAGTTGATGGAGACTCTTCAACCTGCTGTTTCTCTCAGTATCCCTGCACAAGTGAAGAAGAAGCAGGAAGTGGTAGATACAAACCATGCACTGTCGATGACATCACCCGGAGAGGAGAGTCTGACCTTTGACCCTGAGGACACTGTCCAATGTGTCATGGTTCTGTGTATTTTTAGTCATAGTTTCAATGTTTGTTTTCTCCTGTCGTGTCATTTCCTGTTTTATTTTGTTAACTCTTTTCCCTTGTGTGTCCAAGTTTTACTTCCTGCTCTTGTCTCGTCTCACCGGCAGTTTCTCAATTCAAAGTACGCAAACTTACACTCGTGTACTTGGTGAGAATGTACCTGCAGTCGGACTCTGAAGTACAGACTTGCAGGAAGGCGAGAACGCGCTGAGGCTGAAGAGCGAAATGCATTATGGGTTATCTGGCTTCCCCGAGTCCACACAGGTCTGGTCTGATGCAGGCTCGGTGAGGAGGGAGGAGCGGGAACACATCCGGGTATTTCATGCGTTCTTGGGCAGATGTGAACTTTGAATTGGAGCAGTACTACATCTCCGACTGATGACGTTTCACGAGTACGCGAGAACTACAGAGAAGTACACATATTGAAAAATGGCCACTACACCCGTGTCTCATTGTACCTTGTTACCCAGTGTATTTAACCTCATGTGCCGGTGAAGTTATCTTTTCATCAATCAAGTCAGGTTCTGTGTTTTTGTTTCTTTGTCACTTTATCAAACTTTATTTGCTGTTTGTGTTGCTTTGATACTTTGTTGTTTTCCATGTGTCAGTAGTTGTTTTCCTCTTACAGTGAGTTCTGTTGTACTTTGATAATTATTAAAGGATTTTTATTTGTACTTTGTCTTGAAGTTCTGCATCTGGGTCTGAACCTCAGTTCAAGTCGGACACAATGTGTTTGAGAACGTAAGTATTCTGGAGCCAGAGTTTTTTTGGAGCAGCATCCAGTGGCCGTTGGGAGCATTACACTTTTTCTTGCACTTCAGCTTCACGTTTGAGCGACGGTTGCTGTGTCCAGTTGAACATAAAGTCTCTGGTACAAACTCAGAAACAGTGATAATAACTTTGACACATCTTCACATTCACATTAATGATCTACACACATGCAGAATGATAACATCTACAATCTGAGACAGTTTGGTGGATTATATCTACTTCCTGCACAGCCAGACACACTCAGCAACCAGCTGGTAAACATCATCACAACTGAATCAGTCCAGATATTTACAGCTAAAGTAAAGTGATGTATTAATCAAAAGGCCCCAACACAGCACATGAATTCACCTGTTTGCTGGATGTGTGAATAGGCATCATTACCCGTCTACTACGAGTAAACTGCACAGAAATCATTACTTCAGCAAAGCCCAACAATCTTCTGAGCAGATTTGTTGCTTTTGGACAAATGAAGATAATGTTCTGGTTTACAACATTCAAACTGGACCCACATCTGCAGCACAGCTCCTGTGGTGCAGGTTGTTGGTGTAAGGTTCTCAGGAAGGTTAATGGAGGAGTTTCTTTGGTGGATGATAACAAATAAAAGACAAGAGAGAGAGTAACAGTACATCCAGGCTTCAGAGGATTTCTGTGTGAGTACAGGAGGAAGAACACAAGCACTAAACCTCCAGCACAGCTCAAAGGACAATGTAAGGCTGCTCCATCAGACATGCTGGTTAATACTCTGCAGAGGAGCACAGAGCCTCCTCCATCTCTCTCCATTTCCACCTGCTTTGATGCTACCTCTGCTGTTTCTTCACTTTCCTTCTGTCTGAACTTTTTTTTTCTCCAGTCACAGAAAAGAGTGACAGTTGCTCGAGGAACATTGTCTAATTAAGCACCTTGAATGAGAATAAATTACCCCTCATCTCCGCAGCTTTCTGGCTGGCAAGTGTTGAACACCTAGCATATGGAGGGAGAGCGATGCTTTGCTGTTATTCTATTTGAATAGTCTCTGCTGGGCAACACTTCAGGGTGGAGGTTCGATGTGTGTACCTGCCTGTGTGTGTTTGTGTGTGTGAGGTAAACCAAGAAACTCCTCGTTTCTCAGTCCTGGCACGTGTCCCTCCCGACATGTTATTAGAAGGCATGAATCTTCATTAGCATTAACAGCCTGTAAAGACCCGCAGGACGCACAAAATTTAATTTTGAGCCCGACTTTCTGCTGAGTCGCCAGTTTGCACGGGGACGCAGCAGAGACGCATCACAAACAAAGTGGTGTGAACTCGGCCTCTCTGTGAACTCTGATGCTGAGTCACAACCAGAAAAATCACATTCAGAAGAAAAAAGCTCAAATCAAACATCGAACCAGAGCTGGGGAGTCACCATTCAACCAAAATACTCAGTGGGTTCAGGAGAGAGGTATCCAACTGACCAGTGGGATTTTAAGGTTGGATGGTTGAAGGTTGGATCCTGTCCCAAAAAATCCAAAACATCCCGTCTGTTAAAATGTTTTAATGAGGCAGTGTTGTTATTTCACCACAAGAGGGCAACAGAGTTAAATCTGCAGCATCAGTTTAGCTGGATTCTGCCTTGGTGGAGGTTTGTGCTCTGAGTATCCTCTGCAAACACACTGCAGTCCTGACAGGAAATGATGAATTTATGACATCATATCAGTTCTACTGTTATACTTGTGTCTGTTTTTGACCAATCACCACATCAGCACATCAGGAAAGGACAATTGTAACTAAGCCTTTATCGATGCAGATCTTTCTTTCTCTGTTGTTCTCAGTCCATGTCTGGTCATTTTAATAATTTAACATATGGTTTCTGCACATCAATAACATTGCAGTTCAGTATTTACTATTGTTTTCCTTGCTGTTTTAAACTGTTTTTATTTCATAATGTATATATTTTATATTTCATGTATTTTCACTTCTGTGCCTTGTTGTGTGTTTGCAGCTGATGTAACACAGTAAGTTCCTGATATGGATTCTATTCTATTCTATTTATTATAAAAGTAACTGCTTTCTCCACTCTTTACAAATTGCAAACACAATATGATTTAAAGAGCCTGAATTGAGAAGCTGAGATATTTATATTTCATCCATTCTTTGTCAAAATCCTGCTCCCACATCACACACAGCACAGCCCAGCTGCAGAGGGTTTGATGGAGACTGGAGTGTGTTATTCTGGTTGTGCTGCCTGCAGCAGGGATGAGGAGTGGGCCACGGAGGTCTGGTAAACTCACTTCTTTCTAACTCCACACCCTCCAGATTTTTATTCAGTTTCAGTTCAGACTCTAGGAAGATTTTGTGCAGCTCCCTGTGGACCCACAGTGTTCTTCTAACAGCTTTATCTTCCCGCACACAGCAACACTCCCCAAGACCTGTAAACACGCTTTGATGTAACATTCCCACATAGACCCTGGATGAAGCAACAGACGCTCTACAATGAAGCCAATGAGGAAGTGCAAATAATGTGCAGTACCACTGACGGCCACTAGGCGCTGGTTTACAAAAAAACTCTAATTGACTTGACTTTGATCCTGAAATATTCATCAATACATTTCTCCAGAAGTCAATGTGATGTCATTAGATAAACTCTTCTTCTCAGAGATCTGGGGGGAGGAGTTAGGGGCGGGGCTAGTCTGATTGACAGGTGGTCCATCTGAAAATCATTTCATCATTAAGGAGATATTAGTCTGAGAGAGGGGGAGGAGTTAGAGATGTGGTTAGTTTGATTGACAGGTCTTAAATGAACCCAAGCTCCAGACCCACCTCCTCACTCCTCCCTTCATGTCCAAATATGGTCACTTCTGGGTCTAAAAGCCATCATATCCACGTACTAAACTCCTGGCTTCAAAATGGGAGTCCACAAACCAACGGGTGATGTCACGTTAGCTCCGCCCCTTCTGTACACAGTCTATAGTTTGCACATGCTCAGTTCCACCCATTAAGAGCTCACAGGTTGAGATGGAGGGGGCTTCTTCAGGCCCGTTACCATGGCGATCCCACGAGAGAGAAGGAAACATGTTTTCATTTTTGTTTTCATGTATATTTCCTGTTTTTGTTACGAGTGTTTGGAGGTGGTTGATGAACAGGTGGCATCACGTTAGCTCCGCCCCTCCTGTACACAATCTATAATTTGCACATGCTCAGTTCCATCCATTAAGAGCTCCCTTAGGCCCGTTACCACGACGATCCCACGAGAGAGAAGGAAACATGTTTTCATTTTTGTTTTCATGTTTATTTCCTGTTTTTGTTACGAGTGTTTGGAGGTTGATGAACAGGTGACATCACGTTAGCTCCGCCCCTTCGTAGTTATGGTTGTGAGTTGTTGGCACTGGACCTAAACCATGATTGTAACTTTTCGGGACAACAAGCTCTTCCAAAACCACCAGGAGATCTTCAGCATTACCCAGAGTTTCAGTCACTGCACACATCATCACCTGCTGACTACAACTACAAGTAAATGACCTTCACTGTAAACAGGAGAACATGTGAAGGAAGAGCTGAAATGTAACGGGGACTGACTGAGAGTGCACAGTGACAGGGTGACTAAAGGACTGCATCTGGTGCTTTCTGAAACACTTCCCTCCGCTGTTAGTCAGCTCAGTCTGCTCCGCTGCTCATTAGTCTCGGTGTGGAGGCTCCACTCCATCGTCTGCTGCCTGCCTCCAATCTGCAGCACTGATGCCGCTGTTGGCACCGACATACTCAAAAAGTCTTCGTATCTGCCTGCCCCAGATTCACCCGCCGTCCTCTTTGGAGGGGTTGTGCTCTACTTTGCTTTTTCCGTTCCCTGTAATGCTGTCGAGTTTTTGTTTTCCTGTCAAAAGCAACTTAGTGCCGTGTGTCTGTGTGCACAAACGCGGTGTGTGTGTGTGTGAAGGTGTGTGTGTGAGCCATCCCGCCTGGAACAATTTGACTTGTACTGGATTTATATTGGATTTCAATAGATAACTGGGGTGTATGACGGTTTCGCTGCACTTTTGGCGAACCCCCACCAACACTCTTCCCGGGTAAAAACTTACTTGTGCTCCACCAGCAGACGCCGGTCAAACTTTGCACAAGTCCACCTACCACCACACAAACTTCATACATATTATTGATCTGACTTTGGGATACAGGGTGAGGTACTGAGAAGAGGCGATGGATGAAATTCTGGTTGAGTTTAGAGCAAACACTCCTCACAGATAACCAAGCAGCAGCAGCAGCAGCAGCAGTCAGGCTCCTCGGGATTAATTAGCTACACAATCCCTTTAACACAGGCCTTTTGTTTCCAATTTGTAGATTATTTGTTTTGTTAGGAAACAGTGTGAGTGTGTGTGACAGAGCCAGAACTTGTTTCCTGTGGATTAGATTATAATTTTATTAAGCTGGGGATTTTGTAAGCACCAGTTAGTGCACCCTGCTGTTAGTGTTCGGCTGCCATCTCTCCGAGCTGCTGCTGCTGCTGCTGCTGAATAAACAGAGAGTGAAGAAGTCTTTGGTGTTTGAAGGGTACATGGGAAGGTAGAGGGAGTTTGTTTGGTGAGTTGGATGATGATGTGTTTGTGCGCCACCACTGAGCAGAGAAACACAAGCAGTGGGAGCTTTTGTTCTTCCTTTGTTTGTGAAGATTAATGTGATTTTTGACCTAGAGATGAGCAAACACTTCGTTTTTTTAGTCATGATTTTTTCAAGACGTCAGGTTAGAGCACAGACTGTGTGTATATAGAATATTTCATTATTATAAATCAACCCTACCAGTTAGTCTGCAGCTGATTACTACTGCACTGATAGTGAGATCCTCACATTACCACAGTCAAGCTAACATGATGTCACCCACTGGTTTGGCTGCATTTTGAAGTCAGGAGTTTGGTATTTGAACGTGGCCATGTTGGTTGTTTGAAGCCAGAAGTGACCATATTTGGACATGAAGGGAGTCAATCAAACCTACCACATCCATAACTCCTCCCCTTCTCTCAGCCTAACATCTCCTAAATGATAAATGATTTTCACATGGACCACCTGTCAATCACACTAGCCCCGCCCCTAACTCCTCCCACCAGATCACCGAGAAGACTTGACTTTATCTAACAACATCAGAATGACTTCAAATATGTATTGACTGAATATTTCAGGATTGAAAATGACCATTTTTCAATAGAAGTCATCTAGTGGCTATCAGTGGTATTGCATTTTCTTGCACTTCTGCTTTGGCCAAAATTTTGAGCCCCACTTGCTTTGTCCATTTCTATGTTCTGTAACACTCCTTCATCTCAAATAGTTACCTCTACCAAGGGTTTGTCTGTTTGTCTGTTGGTTTCCAAAATAACTCTAAAAGTTACAGATGGATTTTGATGAAATTTTCAGGGATTGTCCAGATGGGGATCAGGAACAAATGATTAGATTTTGGAAGTGATCCGGATCACCGTCTGGATCCAGGAATGTTTTGAAGGATTCTTTAACATTGGGAGATAGGACCATATGTGACATTTCTGCATATGACTCCACCAGAAATGGTCAAGACACTTTGAAAAAAAATACAGGACAAGTTTCTAACATGGTCTACAATATATCAAAGATTGATCCAGATAAAGGAATAATTTCAGATAATATGATCCAGAATATGAAAAAATCCATCTTTGAAACTTGCTGTGGAGCTAATATTGATATAAATAAACACCAGACTAATACTAGTAATATCTTTGGTGGAAGTCACAGTATGAAGGAGATGTTGTGCTTGGAGGAGGTCTGTGCTCTCCCAGTGCTTTTCTAGTTTTATTATGAAACTTAAATGAATATTATTACAATACTGGTGGCTACAGTTGCATAAACTAATGAAGTTTCATGTGGTATTATGACAGATATGACAGCTGCGTGCCCCTGTGTTGCAGTGCAAACATCAATGTGACGATCGGCTGGGTCCAGAGGTTTTGCAGCATGTCTGGTGTAATCACATGTAGAGCTTCACTGATGTGTTCTTGCAGAGCATCCTGAGTCACAGGAAGTAGAGGGACAGAAACTTTGTCCTTGACATGTCCCAAAAGGAAAAAGTCTCAATCAGTTGGTGATCTGCAACTGTTAATTATTTCAGATCCAGGAGTGTTGTTGTGGCACTGAGTGGATCATATCACAGAGTGGATCACATCACCAAGTGGTCCTCACGAGTGGAAACACACGCACACTGCTGGATGACTGAAGGTCTTTTAGCCGAAACATCTCCGACTTCACAGCTTGACGAAATGTTAAAGCATCACACAAACATCCACACAGTCACTGCAAAACAGCAGATGCAGCCGACACAGACACAGACACACACACACACACACACACACTCTCACAACAGTGCAACAAAGCCTCCTGTGGTGCGCCAGAGATGAGAAGCACAAAAAGATGCAAGAAGTGCAGCGAGTGACAGCAGAAAAGCAGGGAGAGAGGAAATATTTTTAAAAAAAGGAAGAAGCAGCAACATGAAACAGAGGTGTCGACAGTAGTGGGAGAGCAAAGCAACACATCCACACTCAGACGTACACATTATGTCCTCTTCTGCCGAGAAAGACAGAAGTGAACAGAGTGAACAGTGGATGGAAAAAGGCAGACGGGAGGAAAGAGGCTGATGAGAGCTAATGCTTCTGCTGTCACTTTTCACTTCAGTCAGTCCGAGGAAGATTTGGTTTCTGCCTCTGCTGATTAGGCAGCGGACCAAAGGAAAAAAACCAGCAGGACGGACCCAACAATCAGTCTCAGCAGTGGGATGAGACGAGAGCGAAACAAGCGACTGGTGTCCATTGTTACTCTAATCACAACCGCCCAGTCTTTTCAACAGATATCCACTCATTACTGATAACAACAAAAAAACCAGGGTGAACATTACACAGTTACATTACACATGCTGCTAAATCCTTTACTAATGACACCGGTTCATCAGCAGCCTCCAAACACTCGCAGAGAGGAAACAAACAGGAAAACAAAGATGCTGAATGAAAACATGTTTCCTTCTCTCTCGTGGGATCGCTATGGTAACGGGCCTGAGGGAGCCAGCAGAGCTTCATCTCAACCTGTGAGGTCTTCACGGATGGAACTGAGCATAGGCTGTGTACAGAAGGGGCGGAGCTAACGTGATGTCACCCACTGGTTTGTGGAGTTTGGTATTTGAAAGTGGTCATGTTTGGAGCAGGAAGTGACCATATTTGGATATGAAGGGAGGAGTGAGGAGGCGGGTCTGACCCTTGAGGACACTGTTAAATGTAAGACTGGACTTCAGCGCTGCTCTCATAGGAGACCAGACCTGTCAATCAAATTTCCGTATTTTCCAGAATATAAGCCCCTACTTTTTTCCAACGCTTTAAACTTAAACACCGGTGTTTCTCGTGTATCGGCGGCAAGAAGCTCATTAGGGTTTTACAAGCTAGCAAGCTCCGTGCCGCCGATACGTTTAGTGTCATCACATCAGACCCGGTCAGAGTGGACCACATGAAACTGTTGGAATAAATTCAATAGCAGCTTATAGACAGGTGTGCTCAATAGTCTGGAAAATACAGTAAGTAGATATTAGACTGTAAAAAATAGGGGAAAGGAAT
>OOFC01045127.1:0-12196 GCA_900323345.1 Pseudochromis fuscus
CTGGGTGAGAGGAGGAGGAGGAGGAGGAGGAGGAGGAGGAGGAGGAAGAGGAAATAATGTGGAAATGAAAGACAATCACAATTAGAAGAAGAAAAAGAGGAAATGGAGATGGGGAAATGATGAAGAGGAGGAAGACAGTGCAATCGGGATGGAAATGGAGAAATTGTGGAGGGAGAGCGAGGCGGTGAGGCGGCGGGAGCGGGGTTAAAATTCTTTCAGATCAGGTACACATAATAGGCCTCGTTAATATTCATAGTTTCCTCAGGTACAGCGAAGGTTAAATTTTACTTACTTTTCAACTCTCATTACTAATACATGACGGCAATAAGAATATTCAAAGCGGACGGGTGACCAAAGGTTGATGAGAACCGTACCTTTCCTCTGACATTTAAACACATTACCATTTCAGGGCCCCTCTTCCTCTCAATCGCCGCCGCCAGAATAAATTGCCGGCTAATCACGACTCGCCCCTCGCGCCGCACCTGAATGATGATATTGGCAGGCACCCCTCCTCCAGCAGGACCTGACTCGCATTGTGTGGAGATGGAGTGTGTGAGAGGACTTGATCCACTGTCCATCTGCCTGTGAGCAGCTGCTCAGCGGGTTGTTAGCTCTGTACTCAGTACTGAGGGATGTGAACACAGGAATATAAAACTTCAGTAGTACACACAACATTTCCAGCTGTGGCTCAGGTGGGAGAGTTTAGGAGTCGTAAGATCATGGGTTTGATCCCCGGTCAGCCAATGGTGGTTAGCACCTAGCATGGCAGCTCCACTGGTGTGTGAATGGGTGAATGAGGAGCCTTGTAAACGCTTTGGGATTGAACAAAAAGTGCAAGATAAATGTTCTCCATTTAGCATTTGACTCAGCTCGACTCGGCTCGGTTGTGTTTCCACTACAGAGGATCGTCCCTCAGGTTGTTTCAGGTGAGAAATGAGTTGTTTTTACTTCAAATATGTTGTTAATTCATCAAGTTAGAGCCTGATTAAAAACCTTCTTTTCAGAGATGTGAGCTCTGCTACGACCTCCGTGCAGACTGTCGGCTGCAGGTACAGATGTTTCTGTGCTGTGCAGTGATGATGCAATGACGATTCCGACCAATAAGATTTTAGTATCTGCTCCGACCTGACTGGGTAGTTTTTTTGGCAATGCAGGAGAGGAGGGACTACACTGCAAAAATGAAAAATCTTACCACGTTTATTAGTCTTATTTTTAGTCAAAATGTCTGATCCCACTTGATTTAAGATAATTTACTTTACAAGTAACATTTCATCAAGATGCAGGGACTTGTTTGAAGATGATGCATCTTGAATATCAAATATCCAAGTATCATATCTTATTTCAAGAAATCTTACCAAGCAAATATTCACTTGTTCTATTGGCAGATTTTTGCACTTATTTCAAGGTAAAAGTACCTTGAAATATTTTTTGTTTTCTTGTTTTTGGAGGGGCATTTTTTCCAGTGTAAAAAAGTCGTACCAGGCACCACGTTCCAGGTACTTTTTACTTTATTATGGAAATGAGCCACAAACCGAGGCGAGATGAGACCAGGCAGAAGGCACCAGTGGAAATGTGCCATAAATATGATTAAATAAACAGAAGTGTATTCAAGCAGTGAAGAGTCTGAGCAGGTTGAAAAACCAAAAGGAGAAACTTCAAACACATGTAGACACGAGGAACAACATGAGAAACTGACACCAGACGACATCAAAGCAGAGGTGGGAAGGTGTTATAAAGAGTGAAACAGGAAGTGATTTACAAAGTAAAGCAGAAAGTAACACGACATTTAAACAAGGGGCGACACAGACAGTGAAGGAGACACAGAGACAGAAGCTATGAGACCTACATCTACAGCAGCACTGTTGGTAAAATATGAATAAAACTGATTAAAAACAATTATTTGATGTGCATATGACATCTGCTATAGTTCAAAACCTTCACATGCAGCTAAAACATATGTTAAAAAACTAAAACCTGGAGCTGGCAGAGTGGTGCAGTATTGCAGAGGACGTCTCCCAGCATGTGTCTGAATGAGAGACAGCTTCCCTTCCCAGGTGCTGCGGTGACATGCTGGTGTTTTAGGTGAACAAACAGGGACAAAGCTCTCTCCATCAGGACTGATCAGCATCAGAGCCGCCCGACATGACATGGAAGTGTCTGTCGCCCCGAGGCAGTCACTACGGCAACGGGAGACGATGACAGGAGAGAGGAGAGAGGAAGGATGAGGGCAGGTGACAGAAAACAGCAGCAGGATAAAAAACCACACACCGACCTGAACAGATTCTGGATCCACGGCAGGGATCAGGTTTTATCTGGTTTGAGGATCATCTTGGTTTCAACAAAATATATTAAGATGTAACAAAGTTCTGAATTTTACCCAAAGAGATGAAACATTTCTCTGTTTCCAGTTTGTACCTACCGCCTCCTCCTCCTCCTCCTCCTTCTTCCTCTCTGACTCATGGGGACAGCAGTTTTGTTTTGTTGCCCCCTACTGGTCATCTGTCACCACTGTCTTTGCTAAAACATTCACATCATATGATCCTCTGACCCAACCTTTCATTGGTTGATGCTCTTCCTCATCTCTTGGACTGTTCAGTAGTTTTTTTGTTCATAAACAAACAAACGGACGCAGGATTTATTCTGAGACTCAAACTAATGAGAGGATTTAAGGCCATCGGCAGAGCAGCATCAGTCTTCTGAACACTGTAAATCCTCAGCATCATCACACTGAAGTGAATTCAACAAAGAGTCAAACAGCAGCTCCCAGCAAACAGGAGTCCTTGAGAAACAAACCCTGAAGTTTTCTTCCTGTTTGCCAGTGAACTTGCGTTTACAGCTTGTTTTCACGAGGCTCTCGCAGTTTGTCTGGACTTGAGTGACAGGATATTTTGAAGATGGCGCCTGTTTTACTGCAACAGTGTCTGTCGTGCTGCGATCCTCCAGCGTCACACTTCAAGGCTTTCTTTGAAGTGATCAAAGTGAAACAGTGATGATGTGAAATTATCCTTCTGGACAGAGTTTAAGGAAGAGTCACCCACTCTTCAGCTCAGTCCATCACACACCTCTGATATTTTTTTTTTCTCAGTTTCATTCAGCACCTGAAGGACAACATTACACTTTGCTCTGAAATCATCCTGTTTACAACCAGTACATCCCACATGCTTCTCTGTCTGTTTCTTCTGTGCTCATGTTGATCTGCATCAGTGCTCTGCCTCTGTGTCTGTAACAAACCTGGACGGTTCAGTTCTCCTTCATCCTGCAACAGTTACTGTCTCATCTTCTTCATCTGTTGCTCAAAGAAGCAGCAGCAGCAACAATGTAACTATTCATGGACTGGATGATAAAATCACCACAGACACCAGGATGCTGCACAAACCTGCTCTTAACTTGGAGAGTAGTAACCATGGAAACACACTCAGCATCTTCTGTTAGAGCCTGAAATGTAACAATGATCCGAAATTAAAAAAAGTAATAAAACCTGAAATGTAACAACTGGTGGATAATGTAACAAGATGCTGAGTCCGAAATGTAACTTCTTACATTATGGGGCAGGTATACATTTTTAAAATTACATCTCAGGCTCAGCACTTTTGTTACATTATTGCAGAGTTATTACATTTCTGGTTTTATTACATTTTATTCGTAACAGTTAGGACATTGTTATATTTTGGGTCGTTGTTACAAATTGGGCTCTAACATCTTCTACCATCAAAGAAGTGATTCAAAGGAGATTCATTTAGCAATAATAGCAAACAACAATAACTTGAAATAAGGAAAAAGACACTTAAAGACACACCCAGCACATCCTACACTCACACACTAATGGTGTCAGAGCTGTTAGCAACCATGGGGAGACATCAGTGGGTCTTCAGTGAGGAGGCTTCAACATGTGGATCAGAGGAACTGAAGATGAAACCATCATTGTTACTATTAATGGATGATCCACCACCTGAGACACACCCAGGATCAGAACATTACAGGTGCTCTGATGCAGCTTGTGTGTTGCAGTATTTGAATCCCTGCTGTGTGGTTAATGACAGAGCAGCAGGTGAACTTTGGTAACACTCAGTGCAGTACTAAAAAAAAGTCTCTTGGTTCACAAGTTAATGAGGTCACAGGCTCCCTCGTCCACAAACTTTCCATCCATCCCTTCATCCCTCCCTCCAGCCCCGCCCACCTCCTCCTCCTGTTTCCTCCTCCTCCTGCATGAATCCCTGCTCGCCTGTTTGTCACTTAAACGAAAGCTCACAGACTGACAGGCCAATATCTGAGTCTTTAAAACGAAACTACCAGCAAATTAATTTTTCATCCTTTCTTATCAGTGACTGATGGGCCGCCGGGTCCCTCCCAAAACCCTCGCTGTCCCCGCGGGCAACTCCTGCAGCCCAGGAACCAAGGTTTTCATCCTAAACGGTGGTAAATGGCTCGCCGCACAAATAATGCATAAACAGCTGTTTTGCCCAAGTAAGTTATCCTCTTAAAAGATTCAGAACCCTCTCTCTCTCTCTCGTCTCCGGCTCTCTCTGCCGATCTCTCTCACTCAGTTAATTCATCAATTTCTTATGATAGCAACAGTTCTGCTCGGCGTGGGTGTTAAGTACCAATTAGGGGGGCGGGTTCCCCTCGGCCCGCTCTGCCACACCTCTCCTCCTCCTCTTACAACGCTCCTCTTCCTCTCTCGCCTTCCTCCCACTCCTCCTCTGTCCATTTCACTTGTAGCTTTTGTTGTTGTTTATCTCCCAGCTGGAACTCGTCCCCTCTTCATCCACAACCACCACGTCAGTCCTTCATGTCTATCAAACCCTCTCCTTTCGTCTCACAAGTCCAAATTGGAAGGATTTTCTCGCGTCTTTATTAACTTTTTAGTACTTTAAATTATTTATTCCAGATAATCACTGATCAAAAGGCAGCAAACACACATCAATCAGGAGAAACTTCTGCTGGGCCGACGTATCTGCTCTGCAAACTTGTCTGTTTTTGCCTTTCTCTCGCGCCCGCACAGCGACACCTCGGTGTCTTCAGACGTCTGAACACCTGAACCTGAAGTCACAGTTACACCTGTGCTCGCTCCTGGGTTCACAGCAGGAAACACACGGCGGCGACGTCTTTGTACGTCAGAGGCTCTGAGTCGTGTGTGAAAATGAAGAAGTGTGTTTAGATCACTGGGGGAGGATGAAGAGGATCTGTGTTTTCCTCCTGACAGCAGCTCTGGCGTTATATATAATCAGAGGGGGGGGGTCGGAGGGGCAGGCCGCCATCTTGATTTGTGAAGTGCTGCCACTTGGCCTCGGCGCCGTCTTCAGGCTCCTGCTGAGGAAGCTGAGGGAGACGAGGCTGTTGTGTCTCGTGTCTCCTGAGCCGCTCAGATGTCGGTGCCAAACGTCACAGTGAAGGAAACAGTCCAATCAGAACAGCAGCATGTAACGAGTGACGAGCTGCTCCAACCATGATGAAGATGAAGAAGAGGAAGAAGAAGAAGAAGAAGAAGAAGAAGAAGAAAACCTCCTTCAGCCTCCACAACCTGCTGACGCTCACTCACAACCTTTCAGCTGCTCATCATAGACTCATTTCAGCAGAATTCAACATGAAATTAAAAAGTATTTCACATTAAACAGCATCAACATCACAAAGATGATAGAAGGTGTTTTGTTAACAATGTTTCATGGACAGTTTTCAGACTTAGACAGAACTTTACTGTTATTCGATTTACAGGTATAAGGAAGGAAATTTTGCACATCTCAATCACAGTATCAGGCACAGTAAGAGCAGAATAATAATAATAATAATAAAAAACAAAGACAGAAACAGAAGCAGCAGCAGTTGGTGACATGAGGAGAATTTTAAGGACTGAAAAATGGATATGAAATTGAAATAAATAGAATATAAATAAATAAATAGATAAATAAAATATGAGCAGTAAATTACTTGAAGGATTTTTGATACTGTTTAGGTTCATGTGACTTGCAGTGTAAAAAACAAAATTTTTCCAGAAGTTGAGGCAACAAAAAATACAGTGACAGAAAATAGATAAGTCATAAAAATACAAAGATTAACTTGAATTTGAAATCAGATTTTGTAGAATTTGTTAATTTTTCAGTGTTTGTATTATTTGTAATATTTACACATATGAAACAATTAAACTGATCAAAACACTTTGATTCAATAACTTTGTTCTAAAAACTTCACTTTTCGGTGTAGTTCTGTGTTTTATGCTTCTGTAAAATAAATAACAAATCTTTATAAAACAGGTTCCAGATTTTTCAGTCTATTTGTTTTAATCATCAATAAGTGGATTTAAAAACAAATCGTAAACGCAACAAAAAGGCTTTAAAGTTTGTTTTTTTCTGACTTTGTAGCATCCACAGTCCTGGGAGTTATACATGTGTCTTATATCTGCTATGGTCATAGGTCTAACGTGTATTAATTCACTAAACATCCAAATGTAAAGTTGCACTAGTTGATGCTACAGTAGATGTTTTATCTTTAGATTTAGATTTAAACCTTGGACACAGATTTTACTTCTGGACCTTTCACTGAGGAGTTGATGGATCCACATCTGATCCACATCTGACCCATGGAGGTGTTATAGTCCATGGCATCAGGACCGACTCCCACCGAGCCGTTTGACGCCATACGACCGAGCCCTGATGAAACCTCTCACAAATGTAGTTTTGTCCATCGCCCTCGGTCCGACTGCAGCTGGGGACCTCGGTTGCACATCCTCTCTCCTCTCTTGCTTCTTATTTCCTGTCTAAAAATAAACCAAAAACTCGGATGCATGATGAAGTCGCTCAGGCCTGGAAACCAATTAGGTCCATCATGGATTTTTAAGCCTGTGTCAATGTGCATGTGTTGTTTTCTAGTGAAGAGTAAAAAAAATCTTTCCAGGAAACTTCCTTCAACTTGTGTATCGATGGTTCATATATGGGATATTTTTTAATCCTCATAATACCCTCACACACACACACACACACTTCCTCAGCCTGACAACATGACCTTAAAACATTTCTTTGTTTCATAATTATGTCAAATATTTACGATGCTGTGATTTCAATTCTTCACTGAGGGTTGGAGGATGTTTTTGCCCCGTTTCCCTTCTGCTGCCTCTTCTCCTCCTTGTTCTAGTTTCTCCGCTGACACTGGAGTTAAAAGAGATCTCTTCTCCAATCAAATTACGCCTGTTTTCTTCACATGCGGCCTGCGAGTCGGGGCCCAGGGAAAACGAAACCAAGAATATAAAACCCATCTTTGAAAGTGTCCCCAGATTCTGGGAGCCTTTCAAGTGCGCCATCTAGATTCATTTACTTCCCCTTTCATGTTAGAAATTTGGTTTCATCATGGCAATTAGCCGTTTCGTGTCCTGACCAATTATTCCATTAAATTAACGACTCTTCCAAGATAATAAGGGCTGTAATTGATTTTATCTGAGCAGCCGGGCCTCCTTCTTCTGCAGCTCCAGTGTGTCGTTACACCTCGTTTAAAGGCTTTTCTACCATCTTGCCCTCATTAGCAGTTCACTGAGGAGTGTGTGTGCACATAGTCAGCACACACACACACACACGAAAATCAGCATCCAGGCTGTGTAAAGTAATTTGTCAAACATTGCCTTTAATGAAATGCACGGAGGGATCTGTGACACAAATGGGCGTTTGTTCCTCCCTTTGTTGTCTTTTCTGTTTCCTTACCCACCGCCATCACCGCACCGCCATCACCGCACGCTTTTTAAAATCACTTTTATTTAAAGACAAAACCCCCACTGCAAAAATAAAATAAAATAGGAGAGCAGCAAGAAAATAAAGTGTTAAGGAGGGGATGAAGTAGAATGGGTGGTTGGGTGAAAAGGCGAGGAGTTGGGTGGTGTTGGAGGTGGTGGAGGGGTTAAATGAATCATTCATTAGGTCCACAGAGGAAGGCAGCAAAGGGAGGAAGAGAGAGGGAGCATGAAGGAGAGAGAGCAGCAGGAGGAGGAGGAGGAGGAGGAGGAGGAGGAGGTTGTTCAAAGGGGAACGCCGTTGATTTTTCTGGCCCATCCACAGAAGCAGGAGGTGGGTCGCGGGGAGCCCAGGGGAGCCGGGCCCGTCTCCAGTGGAGAGACGGGCGTTGGGGTTGGTATAGGATCCAGCCCCCCTCCCGCGTGCCCCCAGGCTGATAGGGTCGGCCTCCAGATCTCTCTAATGAAGCCCCTGGCCTCTTCACCGCAGGCTGAGGAGAAAAAATGTCAATGCTGCAAAAAATGTCAAGTTACGAACGAGAGGTTTTTAACTGAGCTCGTCACAGACTCAATAACGAACATTTTTGTTGTTTCTGCTAAATTTTGTGTTTGTATGTTCATCACAGATTGTGTTTTGTTGCTGCATATAGGATGTGGAAGAAAGCATTAAAGTTGCATTCTACTATTAATAGAAACTTTCTTGAACCATTTCAAAATAAAAGTCTGCATGTAAAATATTTGCAGGAATGCCACGTGTGACTTATTGAGTGTAGATTTTAACACAGCCTGGATTTGGGATCCGTCCATTATTAGAGACTTGACTTTTAATTAATTGCCTGTTTTTATTTGAGGAAATACAATAATTTGTCCTCACTGGTCTAAACTTCAGGAGGCAGTGAGAGGGCAGACACTGTCATGAAGGTTTCTCAACAACTGGAGACAATTTGAGGAAGATTAGGAGAAAGTAAAAATCATTTTGTGTAAATGGTGAAAATCTTCAAGTGATGGACTTTACACTGAAACCACTCTCCCAGTTTTACCCAAATCTTTTGCAGCGTTTGGATCTTCGTCCACACCTTCACCTCTTCATCCCTCCCTCCTTCCTCTCTCCAGCGATGATGCTCTGCTCTGGTTCCCTCTGAGGACCGAACACACACTGAGAAAGGTCAAGGCTATTTTTTTTTTACAAACACACACACACACACACACACACACACACACTTCCTGTTCACCCTCACTCTTTGATTGCTGCAGTCCAGTCTCGCTAATTGAATTTCTTCATTGCTATCAGTGTCACCATTAATCCCATTAATCCCAGTAATCCCATTAAGCCTCCCAGTAATCACAGCAGGATTAGATCAGGCTGTGGTGGGAGTCCCGCTGATCACCTACAGAATTTTATCCATGCAACGAGTAACTAAATAAGTAAGAATATAAACTGAGAAAAACTAAAACTGAGTTTAATTTGTGAAGCTTTTGTTTAAATTTAAATCATCATTTACATAAAATTTGACTTTTTCACATTTCAGAACAAAGAAACTTTTAAACCAACAATGATTTGTTATTTATGTTAAAATAATAAAGTGTATATAGCTGTAAGTACAAGCTTATTACACATCCTACACATGGTACACAGTAACTGTATAAGTGACAAATAAGACATCACTGTCTTCTAACAAGATCCATTAATTCATGTAAAGTACATGACAGTTATATCACTTTAACTTTTGTTACAATTTAGAGCATCTAAGGTTGGTTTCATTTCCTCATCATGATAACAGGAGGTTGGATTTGTAATATCTGCTGGGATTGTGTTTGATATGAACATATACAGGACAGGGATGAACAGTGGTGAATGAATCAAACAGTGTTTCTGCAAATATTTCACAAGAAAAGCCTGGTTAAGAAATGAAAGGTTTCTGGCCACTGAAATGAGAGTAGTGGGCTTTTATTTTGAAGTGGCTTCAGGAAGTATTGAGTTCATAGTGTAATGTAACTTTAATGTTTTGATAAACTCCACTCCTCTTTCATTTGAAGCATCAAAAAGAGTCTTTGTACTGAAATATGATTTTCAATGAATTAATATTTAAAATTGAAAACATCAAACACAAAATTAGTAACAAAATCCTTCCTCTAACACAGACCGGCCTCAGTTAGAGGCCTGTTATCTTATAGGTAAATAGTAATCAGGGAGGTGCAGTGGTGCATGGGAGACATGTGTCCATCAATCTGCAAAGACTCTGTCAACAGGTTTGTTGTTTGTGTTTAATCCACGTTATTTTTAACTGAGATCAAAAAGCAGAATAAATCAGAAACTCTTTTTATCTCATTCTGTAAATGATAAAACCCGAACACATCAACTTAAACCAAACGCATGTGTTCAGCCTTTTCCGCACTGCAGCTTTGTGCTGCGGGCTGTTGTCTATTAATGGACCTGGCGCTGATAAAAATCCATTGACTGACTTAATATGTGATTGCATCAACTTTGCTGTAGTTAACAGGGGAGGGAGATGCACTTCTCCAGGCCAAACTCTTCAAAACCTCCTCTCATCGCTTTCCCCTTCTCTTTCTGACTTTGCTCCTGATTGTAATTCCACATATGTAGCGATATCCTCAGGACAGAAACTCTGAGAAACCTCTGATAGTGATTTTTCAAGCAATTTCCTGGTAGGTTTTTCGTCTCTCTTTTTTCTTCTCCTTTAAATCACTTCAGGGAGATAGTCGAGCACTGTGTCGACTAATTAGATTAGCAGCCAAATTAAAAGTTGATTATTCCCTGGACAGCCCCTGGAAATATATTTACACAGTGGCATTTAACTTTTAAAACCAGCAGCTTTTCGTGAACTATCAACCCCGTTAGCGCAATAGCTGGAGGCGGCGTCTACTGGGACTGAGTGTGCATGGGCATGTGTGGGGTTGTGTGTGTGTGTGTGCGTGATTGTGCACGCTGGTGTGCCTCTGTGCATGCTCACACACAGGCGGCACACACCACAGCTAATTAAGTTAATTTAAACACTCTGAAAGTCCTTCTGATGAGACTAATTATGGCTGCGGCTCGTCATTAGCGCTGCCGAGGCCTCGTTAAAGGAGGACACTGTGAGTTGGATGAAACCACATAATAGCAACCAACTGGGTTATTAAGGTCTCTGTGTTTGTCACTCTGGCTGCTGTTTGGAGGATTTTCTTGAAAGGTGAAGTTATAGTATCTAATGGATTTGGATACAACTGACAGGTTTGTTGAAATTCATCCTCTTCACTTGTTTGAAAAGCTGTGAATGTGGCTTGTTTGTCTAACACCAAGAAGGATGTACCATCTCCAACATCAGCCCACCTCCCGTGACCTGATGGTCGTTCACTGAGACAGTTGATTGTGGTTTTGTTGCAGCTTCACAGTTGTTAGTTGTTGGATTAGCTGCTCTTGTTCTCCAGTTTTGTACACCTTTAGCTTTTATTTTGAAAGACTTGGTCAGCTCCAGGTTGGAGTCCTGATGTGTTCAGACCCAGACCTCACAAAGGTCTGGGTCTGAATCCCAGCTCAGACCGTTCTGTGTGGAGTTTGCATGTTTTCCCCGTGCATGGTGGAGTGTCTCCAGGTACTCCACGGTGAACTGATTACTCCAAAGTGACTGTAAGCATGGATGATTGTCTGGCTCTGTGTGTTGGCCTTGTGATGGACTGCTGACATGTCCAGGGTGGACCTGGACCCTGCCTCTTGCCTATTGCCAGATAGGGGATAGAGTCCAGCCCCAACTGGATAAGCAGGTAAAGAGGATGGATGGATAGTGGATGATGGATGGATGATGGATGGATGATGGATGGATAGTGGATGATGGATGGATGATGGATGATGGATGGATGATGGATGATGGATGGATGATGGATGGATATGATGGATGATGGATGGATATGATGGATGATGGATGGATGATGGATGATGGATGGATGATGGATGATGGATGGATGATGGATGATGGATGATGGATGGATGACGGATGATGGATGATGGATGATGGATGATGGTGGATGATGGATGGATGATGGATGGATGGATGGATGGATGGATGGATGATGGATGGATGATGGATGGATGATGGATGGATGATGATGGATGATGGATGGATGGATGGATGGATGGATGGATGGATGGATGATGGATGGATGATGGATGGATGATGGATGATGGATGATGGATGGATGATGGATGGATGATGGATGATGGATGATGGATGGATGATGGATTATGGATGATGGATGATGGTGGATGATGGATGGATGATGGATGGATGGATGGATGGATGATGGATGATGGATGATGGTTGGATGATGGGTGGTGGAGGGATGGAGGGAGGGTGGATGGATGGAGGGTTGAGGGGTGATGGATGGATGATGGTGGATGATGGATGATGGATGATGGATGGATGATGGATGGATGATGGATGATGGATGATGGATGATGGATGGATGGATGATGGATGGATGGATGAT
>OOFC01045129.1:0-15187 GCA_900323345.1 Pseudochromis fuscus
ATCATCCATCTAGATGAAGCTGCACTAAAGTGAATGTCAACAAAACAGTCAGATAAGTCAGTCAGTCAAACTTTATTCATAGAAAACAAACCAACGTTCTGACAACTCCGTTCACTCCACAACAAGCTAGTACATTCACAATACAGTACCGTACGTACCGGTAACTCTTACCGGTATTTGCGCCGCCTTCGTTGAAAACAATGTATTTCCAACTCCATTTGTCACAGTTCAAAGCTACATGAACAGCTGTTTGATTTTTTTCTCTGAGGTAACATCAGTGATGTAGTTTTATCTTTTACCAACAGCAAGGTACAACAGGTAGTGCAACTTTTTATCACCTAGTTAGTGCATCACAAACGTGGAGGGAACTTTTCCCTGATTCAGTAAACACGTAAAAGAAACAGTCTGATACCGCTACGGTAAATCAAACGTTAGTGCAATCACAATACACGCCCCCTGACTACGGCAGCCATAATTAACCAATATTGATCCATATATAAGGCGCATCGGATTATAAGGTGCACTGTCGGTTTTTGAGAAAATTAATTTAGATGCTTATAGTACGGAAAATACGGTATTTACTGACCTGGTCCATTTCAGCACATACAACTGGATCCAAGAATATTTTTGTAACTTTAACTTTTACTCATTTAAACTTTGTGCTGATTTGTGCCAAAACCTGAGACATTTTTCCACTATTTCCACTTCAGGGTAAATTCATTGGCATGCTGTGTAGCCCTTAGCCTTAACAACTTAAGGAGGGCACAGGGGCTAGATCGCTTAAAGTTGGTAATTTAGTTAATAGAGTGGGTCTAAATAATTGTGAAGAGTAAATTGGTCTTCTAAAAGGTTATCTGTACGCTGACACGGGGCCACCTCTCAGGAATATAAAACGACACCTTGTTAAGTGATTGGACAGGCTTATTTCAGCAGCCATTTTACTGCTGCAGCCTTAATTATTTAATTTTCTCCTCTTCTTGGAATCCACCTCTAATGGATTGATTTTTTTTTTGTCCAGGGAAATTGGTTTCTAAAACCTCTATAAGAGGAGGAGGTGGCGGGAAGGTGTCAGACGAGCGAGCGAGCTGAGAAGGAGTCGAGCGTCCTCAGCAAAGCGGCGGTGAAGACATGAAGGGAGGCGCTCAGCGTGGTAAATACGCTGGGATTCATATTTGTGCCGTAACAGCCTCTCCAAGCAATTACAGCCTCTTGAATCCCAAAAGCTCCTTCTAGCCATTTGTTTGAAACCGATTCATCACAGCACAAGACAGAAAATGATGTTGATTGAACTTCAACATCCTGAGGTCAAACGGGGGCGGGACTTCCAGGCCAACATAGATTTTCATCCATGTTTTTTTTTTACCAATCTCATTCAAATGAGCGTCCTGTGGGAGAGATAGCAAAGGGCTCAGCTGTAATGAGAGCACCACAGAAGTTGTGTCATTAGTCATAGATAAAGATACATTATATGCCAGACTTACTTGGCCTCTGGGGCTTCGTCGTATTTTTCTTTGACTGAGGTTTTTTCTTTTTTGCCTTCTGCGCCACTGAGACTCACAATTTAATCAATTCCCTTTTCTGCGCCTGAGAAATAGAAAGAAAAGGCAATTACTGAAGGAGAAAATATGATAAGGGTAAAGAATTGAACCCCAACTGTCAAAAGAAGATGGATTAGTTTTGTTCAGTTAGGTAAGTCAAACAGGGTTTATATTTACTGTGTGGTTAAAGAAAATGAAACCCAAACATCATAACGTCAAGCTCTGACTTACATGCATAGAGCTGTAGTCTAAAGGGAATTAATCTGTGATTGTGTGGGGCAATCAGTGAACTCAATAATCTAATGTAAATTTACACAGTGTGAAAGCAAATGAGGAGTCACTCTGATAAAAACAGCTTAATAAAAGATGGCATGTTTAATGAAGGCCACCTACAACAGCCTTTCATTATGAATACTTTTATTTCATTATTTACAACAATAAGTCACAGTTTCATTCATCCAGAAAATTGCATTTTTTTTACAGCACATGCTTTGCATCAGTTTGTAATATTTTGTTTGTCTCATGTTTATTTTTCTACCTTTTTAGACCTGACTCCAGCTTTTCTTCTCTTCCTTATTCAGTCCATTTTATGTTACTTAAATACACAGAAAGTGATCACAGGATTAATTAGGAGAGGCAGTAAATTTGTCATTTTTATAAATTATTTTGCAATATTACTGTAGCTATTGTTTAACATTAGCAACAGCATGTTAGTGATGCACTAAAAAATGAGCTATTTATTCACAAATGATACTGCAGGTTGTTGTTTTTAAGTTGCTTTATACGATATAACTAAACTAAAAAAAAAAACCTGTTTATTCTTGTTGTCCTTTGGTAAAATAGTATCATTTTTTAAATCGAGCACAAAAAGGTTCAACTAAAAAGTTTGGACTTGAGCAGCCAATCACGATTGAGTTCCTACCAACACGTTAGTTACATGAACTCATGGTTAAAAAATGTTTGTGGAAAAAAAAAAAAAACCCGTAAAAAGTGACGACCTCGTAAATGATCAGTCTCAGAAACAAACACGTTCATGTCACATGTCTGAGATGGATGTGGTCACTGTGACGCCACCGTGTTGGTTATTTGGAGGAGGAAGTGACTGTATTTGGATATAAAGGGAGGAGTCACCCAAAGACCTGAGCTCCTGGGTCAGACCCTCCTCCACCTAAATCCCAATTTCATACACATCGGACCTCGGGTCAAGTTCAAAAGTGTATGAGGCTGGAGTTCACTGGTGAATGAGCCTCAAACCACCTGTAATTCTTTAGAGACAAGAACTGTCAATCAAACTAACCCCGCCCCTAACTCCTCCCCTTCTCTCAGACTAATATCTCCTTAATGATGAATGACCTTCAGATGGACCAGAGATGAAGAGTTGACTTTATCTAATGACATCAGAAGGACTTGTGGAGAAAAAGTGTTTCAGGATTGAAAATGGGGATTTTTGAACCAAAGTCAGCATCTAGTGGCCGTCAGTGGTGTTACACTTTCTTGCACTTAAACACTGGTCTAATTTTTTTAGATCTGGTGGCTACGTCCATTTTTTAAACATTGGTCCTATTGGAGTGAGGCATTCAAATTTAAAAACATAAATCATGAGGTGGCCACTGAGACCACCCAGATGGTGATTTACTGCCACTTATCCTGAATGGGAAGGTGTTTTCAGAAATTTCTAAGCATCTGGGTAAAAAACAATCCCTCCTGGTGCACATTCAGATCCAGGACATCACTGCCAGTAGTGGGCTGTGAATTACACACATCCAACTCTGAGAAAGCTCTGAGTATGCTCTATCTGAAGAAAGGAGTCAGTGTGGTGATATTATAAACTTTATTAAGATATAAAAATAGAGAAGAGAAATGCAGCTGAAAGTCTGGCTCTGACATGTGGGAGGAGGCACAGGCTGATAGTTCAGGGCAAACAAAGTCTGGTAGGAAAAACAGGAGAAGATGACGACAGATCGGTTCGACTACTTGAGACAGAAAAACAACCTAAAGCAGTTCATACTTTTTAAATGTAGGAATTTAATTTTCATGTGAGTGGAAAACCTTCATTTGTATAAACTTTTGAAAAATAAAAAATAAAAAGGTTTTCAGCACATGCTCTCCAGGGCTGTGTGCATTGTTCCTGTAAGTTTGTCCATCACTTGACATAAAAATGCATATATTTTAGATTTCATATAGAAGACAGCAGTTTATGCAAAACTATGTTATAATATTCATTCCAGTAAATTCTCTTACACGCTGGTTTGAGACTCGTGCTGAGCTGATGTGTGATTCACTTATTGTTCAAATATGAGGTTCAACTTCAGGAGTTAAGCTTTACAGAGCTGCAGTGTTGTTACAGTTTCTCTATTCAACCTGTTTATCTCTGACTCAGTCTCTTCATTTTGTGGTTTGTCCAGCAGCATCAGTCCCTGCAGGGCTCAGTGGTTTACAGGACACTTCAACATGTGCACAGCAGGAGGTGGGATCCAACCCCAAACCTCACGACTTGTGGACGACCTGCTCCACAAGCTGAGCTGCTACTATAAGAGTTATGTTGAATATCACAGTTTCCACTCAGTCTACATTTTGAAATGCTTGTAGTGTTCTGCATGTTTGCTGCATGTGGACACGTCTTCTTACAGAAACACTAAGAAGCAGTAAATGTGTGTATAACATCTACAGTAATATGATACGATTACATACAGATGAAGACTGTTAATAACGCACTGAGTTATTATCTGAGGTCCGTGCTGTGTGGTGTGGTGCCTGTATTTAAGACATCAGCAGAGCCAATAATAGAAAAGGCTGAGTTTAGCCTGTGCTGTGGCTGCTCCCTTTAAAGGAGCTTATGCTGATGCTTCTCCTTGGCTCAAAGATGAGGACTGACCTTCAATCCTCTCCGTGCTCCCATCCTTCTGGAGCTGCTCTCAAACTGTTTTAGTACAAATTACGATGTTGTTAAGACTGTTTTGGACTGTGTAGTCCTCGTTTTGATGATTTGTCTATTCAGAGCTTTTATCCTCTGTGGGAAAACATTTGACAAACTTCTGCTCCAGATCATCTGAATAATGATTTGCAATTTAGCTCCTTTGAAAAAAATCTCTTTTGGTGTGCAGTTTGCTTCATTTGAAGTCCTTTGTGTGGGTTGGCTCATTGATTTCAAACTCTACTGCACGTACAGGGAGCAGCTGTACAGTATGCATTTTATACTTTCTTCATCATGACCCTGTGGTCTTTATACTTCAAATTTATATTGATTTCTTTTCAAATTAGTATTTTCAGTGAATGCATTATGTAATTCCACATTCATAAATCCTTATAAACACAGAATTAGTCATTAGTTTCAGCAGAGTAGGAGAAACACAGGTGTTACTAACAATGGCCGTGCTGTAAACTACAACAATGAGCCACAAACAATAGATGGTGGAAACTTATTTTAGTAAGATCAGCACAGGTGTGGTTAATAATTTCAAAACAGCTTGCTATATTTATGTGTGTGAGTGTGAGTACATCCTGGCACATGCAACCATGGGTGATGATGTCATGGGTGTGCATTCAGGACAGGAGAGGCAAGCAGTGCTGCACAAGTTAAAGCTAAAAATAGACTTCAATTAGACGTATACTGAAGTCAAAGTGATTTTCCTCCTTTTATCTCAGAGCAGCGTCTAGTCCCATAAAGGATCTGATATTGCCTGATTTCATTCATTTGTAATTTATCGCCCTCTTGTGACTGCAGTAGGTTATTGTCTGGGGAAGCTAGCTTGACTACCAGCTGCTACATCCATCATTTCTGCCATTTTCTTGGCAGTGGAGGACTGACAGGCTGCTGCTTGTCAAGTGGAGGGGAAGCAGGACTTTTAGACTCCTGTGCTGGGTGGGGGATCCTGGGATGACTGAACAATGACTAGTTATAGGCAAAGTTCCTAGCTGGCTATGGACATGTGTGCATGCCAAGCATAGACTATACACAGAATGGACATGACGCTATTATGACGTCACCATGAACGTCTCCATGTTGGTTGTTTGGAGCCAGAAGTGACCATAGACTTGATGTGATATGAAGGGAGGAGTGAGGAGACGGGTCCGACCCTTGAGCCCAGTGTGTATGACTGGAGTTGGGGTCTGCTCTCATTGGAGACCAGACCTGTCAATCAGGCTAACTCCACCCCTAACCCCTCCCCTTCTCTCAGACTATTATCTCCTTAAAGATAAATGATTTTCAGATGAACCACCAGATCTCTGAGAAGAAGAACTGACTTAATCTGATGACATCAGAATAACTGGTGGAAAAAATGCATCGACTGAATATTTCAGGGTTGAAAATGAGGATTTTTGAATTGAAGTCAGTTGGAGCTTTTTGGAGCCAGCATCTAGTTGTCGTGTTAACAAGCAGGTTCTGGTTCTTCAGCTCTGAATGCCACTGGTTCATGTCCTTAGTAACAGCTCCACCTCTCCAGTTTAACCAGGTCAAGGTACTTATCAAGGAACTGTTTGTTAATCAGAGGTGAAGGAAACTGAGGTTCACTGAGGGTGTGAATCATATTTACTTTGTTTAATATGTCAAATTTAAAAACCAAAGAGAAGAATATTCATAATTGTATTGACCAGCTACATTAACACAGTCAGTAACTCTCTCTCCTTTTTCCTTAAAATGTGCTGCTATTGGCCAGCATCAACCTCTCTCTCCATTTGTTTTTACTGGTTGCCATGGTGAATCATGGTATCATCTGAACTGCAATGATGGTGACTTTCACAAAACTCCAGATGAGCAGAGTTCAGGGATAAATTCAGACTTTGTTGAACCTCCTTTCTGAAGTGGCTCCATGAACCCTGAAACACAAGAAGCTAAATGGGATTCAGCCATCACTAACTGTAGCGTCTACACCTGTTTCCTACTGCAACTTGTCAAAGCGTCTGCAGCACTGCCCTGCAGGTGTTTGCGTGTACAGTGAATTAGAGGCTGATGCTGATTGGTCGACTCTGAGCAGGAGGGTGTTGTTTATTTCTCAGAGCTGCTGCTTTGATTTATCGTCTGTTTACGAACATTTTCTTCACAACACACACCTCACCTCGTCAAACACACCTGCAGCTCAACGAGGTTACCGGCTGAGTCCCATTCAGGTGTGCCACGTCCACCTGGCGTTGTTACTGGAACAGTGAAAGGGAACACAGCCATCTTTAATGTTACTATTTACAGCCTCCAGTTATGACAGTTCAGGCGTCGGGAGCTCCATCACTGCTCTGAGGTGATGAGCCGCCATCGCTGAACAACACAACAACATTTTCTCCACAGAGTCGAGCTTCAACAATGCTTAACGTGCTGTGTTTAACATTTCAAATGGAGAACTTTTCCTCCTCCATCACTGCACTGTTCGCCTCTGTTGTTCTGTAATTGCCGGTGAAAGTATACATGCTGCGGAACTAATGCGCTTTGCTCGCTCGGTTCTATTGAAATGTCAAACTGTTTTCTCGTAGAACAGCGTCAGCTCGTTGGTCAATGATCCTGAAAGACAACTCAGTAAAGCGATGGCTCAGTGCTTTCTTCTTTAACAAGAAAAAAAGATCCAGCATGTCTAAAAAAATGAAACACTAAGCCTCCCTTCAGAAATGTGTGTGTTTTAATATAATTTTCATCTTATTGACAAGAAAAATGCTTTCAAGAAAAATTGGATGTGATTCTTGTTTTGTGTACTAGTGCTGGGGTATAAACACAACGCTGAATACATCCATCACCCCGTGCACTCTAACAGCTTAACATCATGCTTGTGGTTTACAATTAGACAGTGTGGGTAATTATGAAGCCTGAACAATAGCAGAGTGTTGGAGAGTGCACATTAGGAGGGCAATTAGCCTCATATGACCCCTGTCCCCTCAGTGAAGCCAACAAAATAAAAGAATTAAATCACCACAGAGCAAACATCAGACTGTGAAAATGTGCGTTTAACCCTGACCCCACGGTCCTCAATTAGATAGTTTTAAAAGTGCAGCAACAATTTTGAAGCTGTTAATAATATATCAGGAGAATATAATACCTTTGGTACGGCTTTGTAGATGCTTTTATTGTTGAGATATCGATTCATCACTTCTGGCGAACTGATTCCTTTTCACCGTGTTGAGTCTGAATCGTGCTACACAAAGCACAAGGCACTAATGAGGATGCTGAAGCCTCTGTAGATAATAGATTGTTCACGACAATATAGCGCATAACTGGCTCATTAAGACAAGGGCAATTTGGTGTGTTATCAGCCACTGCGAGCTTCATCTGGCTTAAAATAGCACATTAACTCATGTCAGCCAAGCAACACACTTTGATAAATGCCTCAAAAGAGATGCAAACTACACAACAGGGCGGTCAAAAACTCACCAGCCAGAGATGTAAATTGTGGATTCACTGATTTCACAATAAGATCGGCTCCTAAATGCTTCAGTGAGATTTTTTCTTTGTGGATTCGAACATGTGGGAGCGATGAAAGGAGCTGAAATTTGATCGCAGATGACAATGAATATCTGAGTCTGCACCGAATCAAATTTTAATGAAATCGTACACCCTGGTTAAATGTGTCTGTGAAGAGGGAGCACAAGTGAGAGGCATCACACTCCTCGTAGTCGTTCAAATCAAACCTCCCACCCACACATCCACCTACACTGTATTGTGAACAGTAGTGCACCAGGAAGGCTTTTAATGAACAATGAGAGCTGTGTCACATGAAACACAGGTCTACAAGTCAAACGGCTGAACTGCTCCCTGCTCTCATGTGCTGCTATTTTCAGTCTGCAGATGAACAAAGTTGGCCTGGTGCAGCTTTGAACAGATTAATCTTGTAGTTATTCCAATAAATGAAATGTCAGGAATCAAGTACACACACGCTGCTGCACTATAATGAGTGATTTGTCTGATGAGCGGCGAGATCAAAGCAGCGAGTAGCGCGAGGCAGAGCCAGCGCCGTCCATAAATTAATTAGATGTGTGTGTGTGAAAATAAGTTAACCGTGCAAAGCATTAATTAGATGTAGAAACAACAATGGGTGCAGGTCAGATTGCATCAGGTGGACGCTGCCACAGCAAAACCACGTCTGCTGTGGAGGAGGAGTCTGTTGCTGCTCTGTACACATGAATGTAAACCAGAGGGACGAGGCTCAGAAAAGCAGGACTTACTGTGTTGTATAAGCTCGTGATAAACCCATCCTTCATTGGAAAAACAATATAGAGCTAAAAAAAAAATGACATCAGTGTAATTTTTGATACTAACAACTGAACAGGTTTACTTGATTTCTGTACCTGACTTTTTGTGTTATATTTGTCCAGGCTGAAGATCTCGTAGCCACAGTCCTGTTATCTGTGTTTTCAGATTTTTGGATCTTCACTTAGTTTGATGCTGGGAGCGATGGTCGCGGTGTGGGTGGCCTGGCACCTTCCCAGTTTTCTTAAACTTGGCCAGGTTCTCCAGTCCCTTTAGTTTTCTTTATTTCTCTTATTTGTTTGCTTGATTATTGAAGATTTTGTGGGTTTCTTGAAAACTTAATGCCTGAAACATCAAATAATTGCCAGAAAATTCTCTTTATTTAAAATCCAAGTGTTTATTGAACCTTCTGACAAAAAATAAAAAGGTAAGACTAAAAATAAATGCATATATAAATATATAGATATATAGATATAGATTGAGAGAGAGGGAGGGAGAGATTTTTTTTAATTACCGTATTTTCCGGACTACTGAGCGCACCTGTCTATCAGCCGCTATTGAATGTATTCGAACAGTTTCATGTGGTCCACTCTGACCGGGTCTGATGTGACGACGCTAAATGTATCGGCGGCACGGAGCTTGCTAGCTTGTAAAAAGCTAACGAGCTTCGTGCCGCCGATACATGAGCCACACAGCAGAGTTCAAAGTGTCGGAAAAAGGAGCGGCTGAAAATACGGTAATTAAACTTAAATTAAATTTATTTTGAATCTTTTTTATTTTTAAATTTTTTCATTAACTCTCAAAAATATCACACTGAGGATGTAGAGGTCTCAAAAACTCATGTAGCAAATATGATACATTTGGCATCAAAGGGTTAAACAGCTTGTGTATGTTCCTGTCTCAAACCACGAGCCAAAGTTGAAGTCATTTTGTAAGCTCCAACAGTGGCTAAGGATGGAGTAAGTAGTAGAGACAACTATGGATGCATTTTTCTTTTCTTTCATTTAGTTTAATATAATATTATTTAATGTTTTATTTCACTCACCTCAGCTCCAGTTACAAACTCGCTGGTGAACATAGAGCATTGAGCAGCTAAAGGGCTGGTGGAGACCAAACACAGAGCTGAAGTAAAAATGTCGAACACAACTCCAGTCAATTGTTAACATATAAACAGCAACTGGTGTATGAAAGTATTGTGTTGAAGCTGGTTTCTGCTGCTCTCAGGAGATCAGAACAATCAGGGAAATAAAAAAGACATGTTATAGGAGTCATGAGTCATGATATAAGAGAGAATATAGTTTCATAAGTGTGTGTGATTGTAGCATCAATGTGTCATATTGACATAATGGCATTTCCTGCAGTTTCTCTCTCAGTGTAGATTGGCACCAATTACAAGATGAGCTTTGTTGACTGGAAAGATGTGACATTTCAAACAAAAGCAAATGCAAATATGCTGCTTTTATTTTGAAGGTAAGACACTTCATATGTTTGTCTCAGCAGGGCTCCACTATAGTAACACACTCTTTTCTTGTTGCTGGCAGGATGTTTAATCGGGAGGAGCCTGATCTGAAGTATTTATTCGACATATCCAATATTGCACATGTCGATGTACACCTACCGCTCTACACTCAGGTCTCCAGACTACTCCAGAAATAAACCAAACCCAAGAGGTTGCAGGGTTTTCTCTCATCATGTCCCTTTTCTCTGGAGGCATCTTTCATCCAAATTTGAGGGGTTAGGCAAGTTGATTCATTCGAAAACAAACACATCAATTCCCTCCAGCCTTCTACTTCATTTAGTCTCCCTACAGCACTACAGTGTACATGTACACTATGTATTTTTCACTGTTTTCTCTTTTCTGAAAATATAAGAAGTGCATTTTTTTATATATACATGGCTGTGTTTTGCTTCACAATTTGTTTAATATTGTTTTGTTTTATGCATAGCATGGCATATTAGGCTGTAACAAACTTTGACTCCCTTTAAACCATTACAACTCATTAAATAACTACATATATATGGATTATTAAAAAATGAAATGAGAACTTGGCTGACCAGGACCAGGGTTATCTAGATTAGTGGCCCCCAACCACCGGGCCAGGGCCTGGTACCAGTCCATGAGGGATTTGTTACCGGGCCGCACAGAAAGAATAAATAATTTATACAATTTCCGTTGTGTTGATATTAGAGTCTGAAAGACATTTTATTTTGAAAAACAACCGGATTCTCTCCGACTTAACTTTCGTCTGTGCCTCTTGACACGTCAATACACTTGTCTCGGCCACGTGATCAGATACGTTAAAAAAAAGTCTGCTAACTAGCAAAAACGAGTAAAAAACAAACGTCTTTGCAAAGGGGAACATTGTTTTTTTATGCGGTGGTTATATTTTATTTTTGTTGTGTTTATCTGCCACACCTTGAAGGCCGGTCCCTGAAATTAATGCCAACATTAAACTGGTCCGTGGTGCCAAAAAGGTAGGGGACCGCTATTCTATATGGATACAGCTCTGTGCTGTCTCTTTAAGTATCCTTGTATAAATCTATTAAAAAAATCTCATCAACAATGTAAATATTTACTAAAATGCATCTGTCTTTACTATAATCTTGATTTATGAAAATCCACTCGTCCCCTGCAGATAAGCATATAGCTGCATATGTGCATGAAGTCATAGCAGCAGACACTGAGAGCCTGATGAATGTCTGGCTGTTAAGAGATTATTTGTTGGTTTAACCTTTGTCTTCAGGGTCACCTGCTGTTCACATTATCTCCTTACTCCTATAAACTGCACTGCAGCACTTGAGGAGAGCTCATATTTCCAGGCATCTCACACTGTTTATTTGAACGATTCCAATAAACAACCACACAGTCCTTGATTTGAACTGCCTGCTATTGCTTGAAGATAAAAACCACAATCTTTGCTTTCTTCATTCATAATGTAGTGCTTGAGGTGAACCAGAAATAATGTGTTTTGATTTAGCAATTAAGCTTTACTTTTTTCTCCTCCTCCGCTTCGACTACAATTAACAATAATAATTAATAAATAATTAGTCATGGCTTTCAAATGAGAGTCTGTCCTCTAGCCAGGAAGGAGATTAAATTTTCATTTCAAAAGGGGTAACTGCTTCAAAAAGTGTAAAGACAGAGAGCCGCAGCTCTAACTGCAGTTCCCTGAAGTCGTCCAAATGTGCTGGCTGCAGAGTGGCCATCCTTAAAGTCAGACCCCGAGGAGCCGTCCCGTTTCAAGGATGTTATCCAAAGTGGTGCAGACAGCACCCGCAGGGCCCAAAAAGAATTTGTTGTCATTTTGGGCAGCTCAGAGTCAGCCTTCAAGCAAAAAAGCCCATAAGTCTGAACAGCTGCCAGAGGGAGAAGTTGGCCTCCATCAGACCCACGTTGGGCTGTGCAGCAGTGGAGGCCTGTGACAGCTGAGCAGTTGATCTTGGAGGAGCTGCTGCAGGGTAACAGCAGGGAA
This sequence comes from Pseudochromis fuscus, assembly GCA_900323345.1. NCBI lineage: Eukaryota > Metazoa > Chordata > Actinopteri > Pseudochromidae > Pseudochromis > Pseudochromis fuscus. The sequence continues at coordinate 12,180 of OOFC01045129.1, forward strand.
GAGGACTGGTGCTCCCTCAAAGATGAATGGAGCACCCAAAGGCCCGTCGTAACGAGATGGTCCTCCAAGCTCCATTACTGCTGCTTAATATGCAGACAGAAAAACTGCAGGGCAGTGTGGCACAGGGAAACAGCCGGGGACAAACACTAAAGTCACCACAGTCAATGGGGCCCTCAAGGGAAAGGACCAGAAGAGACCGTGGCCCCCATTCTAAAAACCTGCTCCCCCCTCCCACTACTAAAGTGCCCTTTCACAAAGCCTGATATAAATTCAAACCTGGGCAGAGCCTCTGAAGTGCTGGCTGAGGAAAACAGGCCACTCTTCAATGAGCCCACTGTTCAGGACACACACTGTCCTCCAGTCCACTAGTAAATTTAATCTACAATAGTGCAATGTAATTAACCAAGGACTGTCATACTCCCAGAAAGGGATGAGACACTTACATTTAAGTTATAGCTGAAGGAGTCAAATAACAAAATTTAAAAGGAAAAATGACAATCATAATGGGAATATTAAACAAAGCAAAAATCCATATTACTATCCATTATTACAAACTTAGGGTGACTTATTGTGTCCCAGCACCTCAGAGAGGCCACTGAATCTGTGAGTGTTGGAGAGATGCAGCCCGCTCCATTATCATAAAAGTCCTTCAGCCAGGTCCCATTGTTAAAGCAGTTCAGTGCACATCTGCCAATGTAATGATCCGCTGAAGGATTTTTTTTGTTTTGGCCAATGCCACAGCAAGAGCATCAGTGTACTCAGTCATACAGCATCACTGAAGGCCACAGGAGCCAGGCCATCAAACTGTTTCACTCTTCTTGTCCTGCAGGGGGGACAATAAAGCTTTTTTTGGACTGGCCATTATTATCATGCAACGTCACTCCAAGTGCAATAGTATTATTAAAGCTGCAAGCAGCGTTGGACGGGCCCTAGCCCCCCGGTTGTCCCGTTACCCTGCAAATTGCCCTGGACACGGCAGACCGCCGCCGCTCGTTCCACGGTGCCGCCCAAGCACAGTGTGGGTCTTCTGTCTCTCATGCAGGCAGGACACAACGTAACTGCAGTCACTGCTTGAAAGTGGAAATCAGGCACTGAATCAAATTCACCCATGAGCTACACATATAAAAGTAAAAAAACAACATTCACTCATGTATTTCAAAGCACAGACGATGTGACATTTGGCCCCTGTAACCTATGACCTCTGCCTGTCATCCTGCCTTAATGTGTCTGTACACAGTGAGCAGGTTGCTGCTCTGTGCAGCTTTCTCTGTCATGCAATCCAATGGAGAAAGCAGTCAAACCCACACATGTTTGAGCTCCAACTGGTCCAACACTGTTTCACCTGCAGATGTCATTAAAAGTTTCAATGAGTCACAAGACTTTTATCCATAAATGTTGTATTTACATGTTGTTGCTATGTTGTACTGTTTTTGAGTTATAACAAAAATTGTAATACACACACATTATTAAACCTGACAGGCAGCACACAAAACTCTAACACTACAACTGTTTTAACTCACATAACAGAGCAGCATCCTGCTCACTGTGTGCAGACACATTGAGGCAGGATGACAGGCAGAGGACACAGGTGACAGGGGCCAAAGATCACGTCGTCTGTGCTTCAAAATATGAATGTTGTTTTTTTACTTTTATACGTGTAGCTCATGGATGAACTTGATTCACTGCCTGATTTCCACTTTGAAGCAGTGACTGCAGTTACCTTCTGTCCTGCCTGCACGACAGAAAGAAGGCCCACCCTGCATTCAGTCAGTGCCGTGGACTGAGTGGCAGCGGTCTTTGCCGGGGACAGAGACGGCCGTTGGGCCCGTCCAATGCTGCTTGCAGCTTTAATTAGGGGTGGAGCTAAAGCCAGGGGCAAGGGTCCTATTGTATTTCTAGTTTTTATTGTTTCTTCTTGGTTCTTGCACTGCACATTTTGTATACTTTATATTCTTTATATAAATTAATGTTTGCACTGTTTTTGGCTGACAAATTAATAAAGTTCATCTTCACCAGTCAAACTCTATGTAAGGTCTGTGTGAAGGTTTAAGGTTGCTCCTGTAAGTTTCTGCATGTGGCAAGTAGCCAGGAAGAGTTTGCCAACTTCAGAATAAGTGAGACTTGTTCAATGTGTGTCTATGTCTGGGAGACAGATGACTCTTTGAGTATGTCAGATATGCAGAGCAAAGAGTTTAACAGGCCGAATGATCTGTCTCCAACTTTGTCAGAGTTGTACACTGCATGTGGTGCAGCTCTGACCCAGATCAGTAATAATCTACATGAATCCTCAACAAGATGATTGAAGCTTTCATCGCTAACAACCTTCACCAGGGGAAACTGCCATTCATACTTACACATTATCTTATTGTATCTCATTTCATCATATCTCATCTCATCTCATCTCATCTTATCTCATCTCATCTTATCTTATCTCATCTTATCTTATCTCATCTCATCTTATCTTAGCTTATCTGATCCCATCATATCTCATCTCATCTTTTACTTATCTGATTCATCATATCTCATCTCATCTCATCTCATCTTATCTTATCTCATCTTATCATCTCATCTCATCTTATCTTATCTCATCTCATCTTATCTTAGCTTATCTGATCTCATCATATCTCATCTCATCTTTTCTTATCTTATCTTATCTTATCTCATCTCATCTCATCTTATCTCATCTTATCTTAGCTTATCTGATCTCATCATATCTTATCTTATCTCATCTCATCTCATCTTATCTCATCTCATCTCATCTTATCTTAGCTTATCTGATCTCATCATATCTCATCTCATCTTATCTTATCTTATCTTATCTTATCTCATCTCATCTCATCTTATCTCATCTTATCTCATCTTATCTTATCTCATCTCATCTCATCTCATCTTATCTCACCTCATCTCATCTTATCTTTTCTTATCTTATCTTTTCTTATCTCATCTCATCTCATCTTATCTCACCTCATCTTATCTTATCTTAGCTTATCTGATCTCATCATATCTCA
>OOFC01045131.1:0-10732 GCA_900323345.1 Pseudochromis fuscus
CTCCATCTTTTTCCCCTCACATCCCCCCGCCGTCCTCCTCCCTCCGCTCCTCCTGCTCGCCACTTGGACATTTTTCTCTCCCAACTTTGGCCTTAATTTAATTTTCTGCACCATTAATACTAAGCTAAGGCCTTATCGGCCTGATTTGCAGCACACTGTGGGAGAAGAAGAAGGCAGGTCTTATTCCAGGGACCATGCCTTAAATCAAAATGGTGGCTGATGGGCGGAGAAACTGATGGATGGTGGCAGAAAGAGAGAAAAAAAAAAGAAGGTAAATATAAGTTTGGCCTAAAGGAGAAGACACACATATTTGCATGCACGGACACACACACACACACACTGACTCTGCAGAGCAAGGTTCTGGCTGAAGGGAGCTGTGGTAATTGACAGTGGAGGGTGCAGCCTCCATCCGTCCATGAACTCCCAGCCACAGCCTGTCGGTATTAGCCTCTGTCTGACCGACACTGTTTCACTGCTGCTGTAATTGAAAACTGGGATTTTATGATGGAGACGCTCACAGCAGAGTCCAAACACTGATGTGTGGTGACAGCACAGTGGCTTTCTGCATGCTTTAGGTCCCTTTGCAAAATGCTTAGTGATGGAGGAGGTTCATGCTGCCGCTGACCTGTAGAGGTGGGGATCCACTGGTCTGTGATGCAGGTACCGTATTTTCCGGACTATAAGCCGCTACTTTTTTCCGACGCTTTGAACCCTGCAGCTTAAACACCGGTGTGGCGCATGTATCGGCAGCACAAAGCTCGTTAGCTTTTTACAAGCTAGCAAGCTCCATGCTGCTGATACATTTAGCGTCGTCACATCAGACCAGATCAGAGTGGACCACATGAAACTGTTCGAATAAATTCAATAGCGGCTTATAGACAGGAGCGCTCAATAGTCCGGAAAATACGGTATATACTTCCTAAAACATCAAGGGAAATGAGTTTGTTATTTTATGGCATCATGGGAAACGGAAGATGCCACATGATAATTACATGTCACTGTGTTTATTATTAAGTTGGGTCTGTCTCACACAGACAGGTCCAGGTGTCTCAGTCTTTAGATAATTAGGGAACTGGAAACTGTGTCTTGTTACTGGACATGTTTGTTAGTTACAGTAAATCTGGTTTAGGTCACATGATAGTCCCACGTCAGTACTCACATATTTTAAATCTGTTCCAGGACAGAAAAAACTAGCATAAAGCTAACCCAAGAGGATGGTGAAATGCATCCACCTCAGTGTAAAACAAACTAATGAACACATTGTATCTCAGCGGTAAAACTACAAACAGAAATGCAGCCATGACAGTTTGTTCTACTTGTTTGAACAGGGAGCACAGCCTCGTTGTATTTACATTGAACAATGGCAGCCAACCTTTGGGGTGAAGCAATTAGGCCATGATCACAAAATGTCAAATGATCTCTTCAACTTTCCCATGTGTGGAAAGTTGATCAGACACCCCATGCTGCCGCTGGGGTCAGCGTACAGCACTGTGACCACCTCTGACCAGCACTACTGTACCCAGGTTAGAAAGGTGACTCCTCCCACTTTGCTTCACTGTGAGCATCAGGTTTCTGTAGGTTGAACTGAACAGAGGGGCACAGCACAGAGCCTGTTTCCACCTGGTTTTAAGATGCATCACTTATACCACAAGTGGAGCTGGTCTGTTTGACCTTTTGTAAACACTAGTTTGTCCTGATGCGTCCCCGATGAGGACACATCAGAAAATACATCATCACTGCTGGACCGTGCAGGACCAGTTGGAGGATTGAAATTTCACATTTAAAAACAATGGAGGGAAGACGTGTGTGTGTGTGTGTGTGTGTGTGTACAGTAAGTCTTGAATCATTTCAACTGTGCAAACTGTTCATGATCTGTTGCTCTTCTGGTGAGTGACGTGAAAACTGTGCAGGTCCTTCTGATGTGTAACATCTGAACACAACTGGACAGACGGACAGTTTGGACACTCAACGCTGTGTCTCAGCTGTCCACTTTTGATCCGACTGCTCGAGACCCATTTTAAAACCTAGTGTAAACAGGGTCCAACTCTCCTCCTCTGTTGACGGTGGTAAAATCACACATCCCGCCTCCATCTCGATTTTGATTGGTCAGTGAGAGTAGTGACAAGTGCAGCTGAACAGTTTTGGATAAAAAACACAATTGTTACAAATAGAAGTTTTTTTAATGTTGGGTTGTAACTGTTTAAAAGTCAGTGCAGTCAGCTGACACCAGAGGCCCTGCTGACCACCTCTTCACACAAACAGCAACAATCAGGTAAACAGCCTCCTGACCCAGTGTGGTGTTTTCTCTAATTGAGTGTCACACAGTGTAATGGGGCAGAGCTGGAGCTGTGGGTCGAGCTTTGATGCTGCGCTGTTGATGTGCCGTTGTGCAGCGCGTCCTTTGTAACGTGGCGTTTTCCCTCTGAGGCGTCGTGAAGCCCTGACAGAGGGACTGAAATCGAGTTTACACTTGAACATCGTCAGCAATAAATGATGAGTCGCGCCCTGACGCACAATTATACACGACGGCACAGCAAAGGGTGAATAATGAATGAACTCTGGGGGATGAATGTAACACAGTTAGGGTTCTTCAAACAGTGTCGCACTCGACACCCACTGCTTGTTTTTTTCTCTTCGTTGAAAGAGTGGGACGATTTACAGCGCACGGCTTAGCAGGCGATGGGAGGGAAAATGTACGACGGGGATTTGATCCCAGGCCAGCGGGAGACATGTGGCTCAAGAGATAGCAGTGGAAACCTTCTGTTGTCTCATTCCAGCGCCGTGTAATGTCTCACGGCCCCGACGCCACAACTCGGTTAAACAGTGAATAGGCTGAAAAATGAATATTATTTTTCAGCTGTGTAATTGGATCGAGCGCAGACAGCAAACCTGCTCCGTGCAATGTTTAGTGAGAGCTGTAATTTCTACTGTTTGATTTCCCTCGTGTTTGTTATGGCTCCCCCTCTGGTGTCCATTAGGGCCTCTGCAATCACCTGTCTCACACACACACACACACACACACACACACACACACAGCTTCCTCTGCAGATTCCTCCACCTCCCCGAGCCCAGAAATAATTGACGTGCTCCCGCCGACCTGCTCATTGAATAAACAACACGTCGCTCAGAACCGGGCCGCCGCTCGGACACATGTGTTCTGACGCCTTCAAGGTTCTATTAATCAGTCCGATCTAATTTGTTCTGCTGGTCTAAGTGGATGGCGTGCGAGCGGCGTGTGAGCGGCAGACGCTGCGATGTGCTGTCCCCAGGTAATAGGCTCATTTGTACCGTTTGCTGAGGTTTATTTACACAGCTGAAGATCTTCATATTGTTTTATTGATGAGACTGACCAGGTGCTAATGAGCAGCTCTGGTGTGTGGTGGTTAATTTCCACCATGCGTGCGGGTGTTTTTTGGAAGAGTTTGGAGCAGAATCTAACATGCCATCTGTGAGGAGACATGTCCGTCTGATCGCCCAGGAGATGTCCACCTGTCTGTTTTGTGATACCCAGTCTTGCCTCGACAACAAATTGTTGCTCAGCTGAGTCTGACGGCAGCAGACAGCCAGGTGTTGTTGTTCATCCTGTGCTTATCCAGGGGATGTACGAGGCAGAGTCATCCTGCTTCACTGTGGACCACATCCACTCCTGGACTTTTCCCCGTTCACCCACAGTCTTCTCACTTCAAACACTAAGAACCTTCTCACCTCAGGTGTCCCGCTCTCCTCTGGAGGACGATTCAGAGCAGATCTAGATACAGAGATGTGTTGCGGTGTGATTGACACCATATCAAACAATCTGATGCACTTCTTCATAATTCCTTAAAGTCGTTTTTCACTTTTCTTTATTTCATTACAAAATACAATTGTAGAGAAGTGTCAGTAGTTGGGATTCACTGATCTTTTCTGTGGGTATTTAAATAAATCACCATGGAAACCAGGTTTGAAGGCTTCATAGGAAAAGATGGATAACAGATGAGTGGCTTCAGAAAAACATGTCATCATATTTATTACATCTGCAGCAGACAGAAACATATAAACCTCAGACTGTCCCACATGGACATGTCCAGGTGTCTCACTTTGACAGTTAGGGGGACAAATATCAAGACATGGAGCACTGGGGATGATGTCAGTGTGTTGGACATGTTGTTTTATTACACTATCATAAGTCTGTTTTAAATAACCCCACGTCGATGACAGGATGTTGCCATAGTTCAGGAAATAACTTTTAAATCTCACACATAAATATTTAAATCAATCCACAAATATGTGGACGGACGCACTCACATCTTTAATGTTTGGACTGATTTCCAGCTCCAGGAGTTTGGTATCTGAACGTAGCCATGTTGGATGTTTGGAGCAGGAAGTGACCATATTTGGATATGAAGGGAGGAGAGAGGAGGCGGGGTCTGACGCTCTGTGGTGCTCTGTTGACAACAGTTGATCCAGTCACTGCTGGATGGCGTGAGTCGGTACAACTGTGGGGATGCTGCCACTGATTTATCCTCCAGTATAATATGAAATACAACGATGTGATTGGTTTCCTCAGCACTGTGTGAAAGGTGTGTTACAGCCACACTGGGTTCTGTATTCAGACTCTTAAACAAACCCACGTTTCACAGGCTCCGGTTGTCTGTTATCAAAGGTCATTAAATGGCAGTGCGGTGGCGCCGAGCTGCCATTTCAGCTAATTAGCTGAACATAATTGTACTCGGCGAGTGTGTAAAATTCATATAGCTGTCAGATGACTGTCGGCGCGTTGACACCGAGGAGCGAGCGAGCAGATGGAGGCGCAGACAGAATGATGGAGCGAGGCAACAAGGGCGAAAACAATGGGGAGACAAAAGATGGACAAGGTGAAGAGGAGACGGGAGGAGGAGGAGGAGGAGGTGACAGAGACTGATTAGAGGACAGAGACAGACAAATAGAGACAGAGCGAGACGGCGGACCTTCTGTAGCACAGGCTGCCCCTCACATTCACACAAATACCAACTCCATCTCCCACAAAGTGTTACAGAAGACATTACTGTACAGCAAACACCATCCAATATTTATACTGTGCACTGGTACACAAGAATACAAAACTCTCATAATTACTGTCATATCTCAAACTCCCCACACACTTGTATTAAATATGATTTCTAACTAAATTATTTACAAACACCATCTGGTCCAAATGTGTTTGTTGTTTTTTGTTTTTTTTTAAAAAAAAGTCATTTTAGTGCATGGTGTGTGTGTTTGGTGTGTGTGTTTGGTGCATGGTGTGTGTGTTTGGTGTGTGTGTTTGGTGTATGGTGTGTGTGTTTGGTGTATGGTGTGTGTGTTTGGTGCATGGTGTGTGTGTATGGTGTGTGTGTGTGTGTGTTTGATGCATGGTGTGTGTGTGCTGTGTGTGTGTGTGTGTTTAGTGCATGGTGTGTGTGTGTTTGCTGTATGGTGTGTGTGTTTGGTGTGTAGTGTGTGTGTGTTTGATGCATGGTGTGTGTGTTTGGTGCATGGTGTGTGTGTTTGGTGTGTAGTGTGTGTGTGTTGTATGGTGTGTGCGGATGGTGTGTGTGTTTGGTGCATGGTGTATATGTGTGTGTGTGGTGCATTGTGTGTGGGTGTGGTGCATGGTGTGTGTGTGTGCGTGTGTGTTTGATGCATGGTGTGTGTGTGTGTGCGTGCGTGTGTGTTTGATGCATGGTGTGTGTGTTTGCTGTATGGTGTATGGTGTGTGTGTGTGCGTGTGTGTTTGATGCATGGTGTGTGTGTTTGCTGTATGGTGTATGGTGTGTGTGTGTGTGTGTGTGTGTGGTGATGTGCCTGCACAGGGACCAGCAGAGTACAGTATTGTAAACACCTACTTGCATGCAGGAGGTTTAAACTTCCTGTTCAGTCGTCTCTATAAAGCTGCTGAACTCCCTCCATCTCCCACTGTTGATGAGCTTGTTTCCTTTTATTTGCCTTTTGTAATTTTCCTCTTGTTTGACGACCACATCTTCATGGATACAGACAGACTTAAAAAAACACTCCCGTCTGAGGTTTTCCTCTTTTTCCCACAGATCACATCACATATCTCACAAACAGTCCTGGAAATGTTTTCTGTGGCCTTTAAATTGTTGTTTACAAAGTTACAGGAATGAATCTTTGTGGACTCACTACACACAGACTTTTTTTTTGCAGTGTATAAATCTTTTATTTTTCTTGCTTAGTTGCTGCTTTTTTTGTTTTTTTATGTCACATTATTCAACAAAGTCTCCAGTGGACATCCATTATGTCACCAGCTGGTTTACTAAGAGGAGATTTGTGAGTTTGCCTCCAAACCACTTAGCAAAATGTTATTTCTGGTAAAGAGTCTTTGCCAATTATGCCATTAAAATAAGATATTAGTGTGATTAAATAAGGGATGAGTCCAGGAGAGAGGATGAGACCAGGAGAGAGGATGAGGAGTGGAAGAGGAGAGGATGGAGAGGGATCGAGAAGTGAGATAAATCCCGTTAAGGTGGTATTAATGTTCTTAAGCATACTGATAGCTTCTGTGTGTGTGTGTGTGTGTGTGTGTGTGTGTGTGTGAGACAGTGTGGCAGTGCTATAGGCTCATTAGGCTACAGGGGAGAATAGCTAAAAGGATTAGACCGACATGGATTATTCACGCATGAAATGCTGGAACCAAGGAGGTAGAGAGAGAGAAATGGAGAGGGACTGAATATGTAAGAGAAGTTGAGAGTATAAATATGTATGTCGAGGAATATATACGGCGCAGGGATGAAAAGAGGAAATGGCAGGAAGAGGAGCTCGGGAAGTGGAGGACGAGGGAGAAGATGAGGTCTGAGATTTAAGACGGAGCTGGAGATTGAGAAATCTGCCGAGTGTAACGGGATGAGGAAGAAGAGACGGAGCGAGAGGCAGAGGAGAGGATGACAGATTGGGATATAAACTCAAACAGAGGGATGAGGTGTGAAGTGGGAGCAAAGCAGCATGGGTGAAAAAAACACAACAACAGCAGCTGGAATAAGATGAAGTGAAGAAGAGGAGGAGGAGTGTTTAGGTATAAACCAACTTTTGTTTATTTCATGTGTTTCCTCAGATGTGGACGTGACCTTTATTTACCTCGAGGTAACGACCTCTGTCTGCAGCAGCCTCACATCAGAGGCAGGAGGTTATTTCTGTATTAACTCCTTCACTAAACAAAAACACTGAGACTGTGCTCGCATTGTGAAGGTGTAACCTCAGGTCTTTAGACTCTGTTTACTTTTGTTTACCTCTGGCTGTTGACTGTTTATTGTTATTGTTCAGAAGTGTATTTGTGATCTAAAAAAACTGCATTAAAGTTGTTAAAAACTGAAAAAAAATCCTTAAAAAAAAAAATCCATTCTTAACAGGGCTTTTATTTTGAAACATTTGCAGGCAGACCATATGAAACAGCAGCTGGCCTGGATTAAAGGACGACAAAGCAAACGCAGCCTGAGCTTCAGTCAGCTGATATAGATGTACATGGATAATAAAAGTGTAGAAAAAAGTGGGATTTTCTCAGTTTACTGAAATATAAATATACATTTTTCTCTGTGTTTGGGGTCTGACCCTGACTACTTCCTGTTCCTGACAGACGTTACTATTAAAGACCAGGTTTTCAATGACTCAGAGGATGTCCAGCGATCAGTCGGGTCAGTGAAGCATCTTGAAAATAAAGTTTGAGTACGACCTTCAATCTTACGACACTTCCACTGCAAAAAATAAGAAGCATTTTTATTATATTGGTGTTAAAGTGTTTATTTTAAAATTCTGAATAAATAAATAGAATCAAATATTTCCTAGAAATTCAGTGTTTTCCTGTTTAATTGAAATGTCACAGCTTCGAGCCATCCTCAACAAAATAAACAAAAACACTTTGATTTCCACTTTAATCCACCTCCTCCAATCAGGACTGATTTACAGATAGAAAGTTTGTCTGATTAAGAGACACAGAGTTTGGTATTTGCTAAATGAGTTGTATGAAAAACTGCTGATTACCTTCTAATAACTCTGGATGTGACTTGTCAGCACAAGTTTTCATCCTGAGAGATAATTCAGTCATGTGAAGGATTTTTAATATCAGTGTTTTGGAGAAATAGTTTCAGTTTTAACCCGTTATCAAGAAAATTACTGCATTTAGTAACTTGACTGAAGTACAAAAATGGCCTCTTCCACCTTTTCACATACACACAAATGAGGGATGAAACTTTGAGTTTCACTGGCTGCAGTATAGAGAGACCAGTAGTTTACTAACTGGAATATATCAAGTAATACAAACAGCAGCTGCAAGTTATCCCATTAAAACCAATCCAGACAATATATAGTTCATACACTTACTGAACAACACACACAGGAGCTATGAGCGTCGTGTAGACAGAGCATGTGTGCGTCATGTGTTTACTTATCCCCTGTGCTGACATCCTTCGTATCATCCTGTGTGGATCTGTGCTGTCACGTCTCAATCTTAATCTCTGCTGCTGTGGGTGATTTCCACTCAGAAAGTTACCGCACCACAGCAACACTGCTCCACACACATCTCTGCAGTCGATCCCAGACACCTGACAGTCTCACTGATGCTGTGTTGTTATCATTCTCCCCTTTTATAAACTGTCACCACAATCTTTCTCTAACCTCAACTCAAGGCTGTTGTTACTGGTTCCCATTCATAAAGATACCACATAACCTGATACATCACTGTGGACACTACAGGTGCAACTATTCACTGCAAAGTAGTTGCCAACGAATTGTCAGCTATTGTCGGCAGACGTGTTTTCAACAGAGTGAGACCTCGTCCTTCCTTCATATCTCTGCTGAGAGTTGCACATGTACAATAGCAGCAAGTCGACAATATGGTGATGACTGGTTCTTCTACATCAGCAGCAAAGTTGAAGATGTATTTGTTGAAGCCAATAACGTAATAACAGCCAATAATGTAATAAATTTGCCCTTTTTGAAATGTAATAAAGCCAATAACGTAATAACTGGCTAATAACGTCATAAAAGTCCTGAACCGATAACGTAATAACTTTGGCTAGTAGCATAACAATTTATTACGTTATTGGCTCAGTTATTACATTTGCAAAGGTTTTTTCTTTTACCAGGCCAATAACATAAGCAGCCAATAACGTAATAAATTATTACGTTATTAGCCAAAAGTTAGCGTAAAGTTATTACGTTATCGGTTCAGGACTTTGCTGACATTATTGGCCAGTTATTACGTTATTGGCCTATTACATTTCCAAAAGGGCAAATTTATTATGTTATCGGCTGTTATTACTTAATTGGCTTCAACAAGGATGTATCCACCTTTCTTAAACATCATTTAAACAACAACTGAATTCAAAAGCTGAATAATCATCGTAATGCTACGATTAATCAACTAATCGTTTCAGTAGTCGCTGGCTGCAGCCCTAATGTCCACATGCATGTATTTGATGGATGGACATCATGTAATATTGAACTTCCAGCTTCTTTCTCCAGCAGCACATTTGTTAAGATTGAATCGCTCTCTCATGATAAACACAATAATCTGATCTCTGCTTCCTACAAAGACATCAAACAGCTGCCCTTTGACCATAAACAGCTGCTTTCTCTCCAAAACACACTTGTCCATCCCTGTGGAGTTTATCTTATAAAACACTGAGGTGACTGAATAGACCGTGGAGGCTGTTCAACAGCGGCCTCCCACCTCCTCTCTACAGATGTGAAGCTACTGAAGCTTCTGGTCGCACGGTCTCCAACCCCAGCGCCTGTCTGGTCTCGGTTTCCTTTGCAGTCGTGCGGCGCCGTTGCCCTCTGGGACAGAAAGCCAGGAGTGTGGGAGTAACAGTGTCACATCACGAAGCCAGTCAACACAGCTGTGACTGAGATAAAATGGGGGAGGGGGGGAAACAAAGACAGGAGGGAGAGAGTGAGAGAAGTGAGAGAGGACTGCACAGAGACTGACAGCAGGTGGAGAACAGCAGGAGGGAAGTGAGGGTTTCAATAAAGTGAAGTGAACGGCATCAGAGGACGAAAGGTGAAGAGGGCGAATACACAAAAACATACAGACAATGAGAAATGACAAATATTTGGAGACAACAGCCTGAGTTTGTCCCAGAGACGTCCCCCATACCAGAGCCTGAGACAGTGACAGGCAATTATGTGACTGTGGTGGTGACTTTACATAACTGTGAGGCGTGTGTGTGTGTGTGTGTGTGTGTGTGTGTGAGAACTGTATGTGGACATTAGCATGTTTGCAGAGTGTGGCAGATAATCTGTTTATGCAGTCAGAGCTCATCCAGCTCCAAAACCCACAAATAAATATTTAAGTAAGTCTGACTGCTGCTGTTACTGTTAGTGCTGCTGTTACTGCTGCTGTTACTGTTACTGCTGCTGTTACTGTTGCTGCTGTTACTGTTAATGCTGCTGTTATTGCTGCTAGTCTGCTGCTGCTGTTACTGTTAGTGCTGCTGTTACTGCTGCTGTTACTGCTGCTGCTGCTGTTACTGTTACTGCTGCTGTTACTGCTGCTGCTGTTACTGTTAGTGCTGCTGTTACTGTTAGTGCTGCTGTTACTGTTACTGCTGCTGTTACTGCTGCTGCTGTTACTGTTAGTGCTGCTGTTACTGCTGCTGTTACTGCTGCTGCTGTTACTGTTAGTGCTGCTGTTACTGCTGCTGCAGTAACAGCAGCTGCTGCTGTTACTGTTACTGCTGCTGTTACTGTTAGTGCTGCTGTTACTGCTGCTGTTACTGCTGCT
>OOFC01045138.1:3790-28087 GCA_900323345.1 Pseudochromis fuscus
GCTGCTGTCTGCCATGCTGGCTTCTGTTAAAACAGCTGCATCTGATGAGAGCTCGCCTGCTGCAGAGCTCACACCAGTGAATCCACAGGGCTCCTACCACATGTATTATTCATGAGTGTTTGATCTACAAGTCAATCCTGGCAAAAGAATATATTTATCTATATATCTATATCTATATATATTTTGGTATCGCTGGTTAAACAGTGTCACAAAACAAGAGCAGTATCTCAGCTGAAATCCGTCGAAGTGTTGCTGTCATTCTCTCACTGCATGACACACTTTACATAAATATCTTCCCGGTATAGTTGCCCTCTGGTTGAACCGGCGACCTGCACACAGTCACTGCAGTTGTACACAAGCCGTAGAGGGTGAGGCCATTACGAGGAAAGTGTTAGCGAGGCTGCCATTCTGACGCCAATTTGTGTCGTCATGCGCTCGGTCCATCTTGCGGTTGAACCAATGGCCTTTAGTTGTGCTGTGGTAAACAGGCGAGCCATGACTGATGAGGACGTTTGTTGAGATCAGCCATTTTTTTTTTTCCACTGAAAAAGCAGAAAAAGGCCGATCCTGGGGAAATGTAGCCGCATTAGGGAGATAAAGGCAGAAAAGGCAAAGGACAATTCTTTAGCCTAATGACAGATCCATATCTACCCGGATCCGCTGTCTCCCAGCAAGTGGCTTTGTTTTATCACTCAGCTTGCTATTTTAATTACGGATTTGTCACATCCCGCTGGCCAAAATTAGACAATAGCTTTTGATGTTGGAGTATAGCGTATAGCCTTTCATTATATCCATGTTATTAGGGATATCACTCGTGGGCACTGGGCTCGGACAAACCCCCTCACTGTCCTCTCCGCTCTGGGTGTAACAGAGACGTAATTATGCTCAAGGTGATGTTTTTGAAGATTAAAATGTTTCCAGCAGAGACAAGGAGTGACTAATTTGGCAGCTTGAAAGCTCAGAGAATGAATGGAAGTGCAGAGCAGATTGATTGAAAGGCAGTTATCATGATCCAAGGCTATGATTCCATGAATTATGTTATGAAACTGAACATCCCCGCAGGTTAGCCAGTTGTGAATTCAAACAACCTACTTTAGTTTGTTACCCGAGAAGACCAAGGCGACTTCCTGTTTGAGCTCAGTTCAGAAAACAGCCGAATATTCACTCCTTAGTCGACGGAGCTCTGAAAACGCTGCTTGTTGATGCTGGAAAACAACATTTAAATTTGCTGAGGATCCCATCAGACAACATTTAGATTTGGTCAAAGACAGTAGAAGTCCACACAGACTCCCACTGAGCAGTGAGCAGGGGGAATGAAATACATTAAATGTTGGCTCCTGCAAACACGTTTAATTGGTTTGCTAAGCAGAGAGGTGGCAAGGAGCTAAAAACAAGCTGGAGTCAGTTAAAACACAAACTCCTGCTTCACCTTTCTCGGTACCTACAATAACAAATGTAAATAAATGGCCTGTGTCAGTGTGGCAGTGACCCAGCCTACAGTGTTGTAGCTGCCACATAAAACAAACCTCAAGATATTACCATTTTTTCCCCAAGCAAACTTACATAAATGTACTTTTCTGCTTTTATAGAAACATAATTTATACTGTATCTATGGGGACTGAGAGCTCAGGGTGGATACTGTGCCTTATCTCCTCTAAGATGTCAAATATAGCTATTTTTTTGTTGGTAGTCAAGACTTTTAAAGAAACTCCCCCGAGCACCGAGTGTAAAGCACTTAGTGCTGAAGTGTACTTAATGCTTCAACTTTAATCCCGCAATAACACAGAGGTTGTACTTGGGGAGAAGCCTTTGTCAAAAGAAAATCAATCAGTTTATCTCTGCATATAAGTGGCGCTGTATAGGAAAACAAACTATGTGTTTTGATTATGCATGAATAACAATATTGGAATAAACTCTTATTTAGTGGTACCTATTTTTTCTAGTGAATGTACTTCTCAGGAACTTGTTGTCATTAATCTCCGCCCCCTTCTGTTAGAGCAACAACAACACCTAATATGTTGATGAACAACTACACCACGCTGCAGAAAATGACCTGAAACTCGTGAAACTATCCGTCTATACAGCAGGTTCACTTTACTTGACAAGAAATCTGGAATAAGATCGTAATCTCTAGAAATAAGTAGACCTGGAAAACTCCAAAGGGTTAAAATGATCAGAAAATGCTCATTGTTTAGATCAAAGTACTTAAAATATAACTTCTTACAGCACAATAATAAGTGAACTTTGCTATTTATGAGCAAATACTACTTTTTAGTCATCTTAATGTTAGCAAGTAAAAGCTTAAGAATACAAATTGAAGGAAAAAGATTACCGTATTTTCCGGACTATTGAGCGCACCTGTCTAGAAGCCGCTATTGAATTTATTCGAACAGTTTCATGTGGTCCACTCTGACCGGGTCTGATGTGACGACGCTAAATGTATCGACGGCACGGAGCTTGCTAGCTTGTAAAAAGCTAACGAGCTTCGTGCCGCCGATCCATGAGAAACACCAGTGTTTAAGTTCAAAGCGTCGGAAAAAAGTAGCGGCTTATAGTCCGGAAAATACGGTACTCAATATTAGTAAAGTATAATAAGTTGCATGTTGATACCAGTTGGCAAATCTGGAAATAATCCTAAAACTTAAAACCAGTCCGTATTCTTAGAAGAATAATGTGACCTGATTGCAGTGAAATCAAAACCAGGACGTCACATTTAATTACCGCCAACATTTATTATTAACACTGAACATAAACTTCTGACTGGTTAGTTGACGTATGAAGGTGAGTAAATCAGCAGCGCTCAAGTTTTCCTATTTTTATTCTTCACACGACGTCTGCTTCTTTTACAAGCCGAACACAGCTGTAAGTGGGTCTGTTGAAGGCCAGCTGGGGCCGTACGATTGGCTGAAAAGGTGAGTGGGCGGCGGCTGCGTCATCATGCTATTTCATAACCGCCATTGAAAAGTAAAACTGACACTGAAAAAAAAAAAACACCCTCATGAAGGATTTAAAGTGTCACCATGAAATGAAAAGGAACCCCAGTGAAAACCTTGGTCCAGTAAAAATGGAGGAAGGACGGTGGCATAAGATTTATTGAAAAAAATAAACTTGCGAGGGCTTGTTTCAAATAACTTCTAATCAGCGGCGGCGGCGTTAGGATGTTGGTGATACGTGGTGTATTTTAGGCCGAGGTGTTAGCAGAGGCCAGGCAGCGGCGGCAGTCAGCCAGCCACAGCAGGTTAGGAGGAGATACCCACTGAGAGTCAACAGTAAACGCTGGTGTTCATGTCACAGTTGCTCAACGATGCCAGCAGACACACGGCCCCGGTGCTGCAGTGAATTTAATGGCGGTGAGCGTTTTGTATGCTATTAGCTGCTGGATGAGTGCCTCTCACCTAACTGATAACATCCTGCGGTGCTCTTTTTTTGGAAACTAAACTGATCTCAGTTAAAAGGATTTTTTTTAATGATGATAAAATCAATTTTTTTTTTGCAAGTGAGTCTCAGCGTGATATTATTTGTTTTTATTGTCAATAAATTGCTTTGCTGCATTAATCAGGAAAAAGTCACAAACATTTATGAGGTGCTGAGTTTTAATTTAAAGTTATAGTGGTGATGTTTAATAAGTTACATGGTAAATGGAGTGCATTTATATAGCTTTTTATCCCATGTATTTCCAAAGCACTTTACAAGTAGTTTTTGCCTCTTATTCACACACCACACACACACCACAGAGCTGCCATGCTGTGGGCTCGCATGTGACATCACCTGTTGGTTTGTGGATGTTTTACAGCCAAGAGTTTGTTGGTTGTGGAGCCAGAAGTGACCATATTTGGATATGTAGAGAGGAATAAGGAGGCGGGTCTGACCTTTGAACCTGAGGACACTGTCCAATGTCTGGACTTCAGAGCTGCTCCCATTGGAGAAGAAGAGTTGACTTTAACTAATGACATCAGAAGGACTATTTCAGGATCCATAATGAGGATTGTTGAATTGAAGTCAACTGGAGCCAGAGTTTTTTGGGATGGCAGTGGCTTAGTGGTAGAGAGGCTATCTACCAACCGAAGGGTCAGTGGTTCCATTCCCACTCCTCCCAGTCATTGTTGGTGTGTCCTTGGACAAGACACATTACCCACTATGCTCTGAATAAATGTTGAGTGAATGGTCTGGTGGTAGTTGGAGGGGCCGTCGGCGCAAATTGGCAGCCATGCCTTAGCTTGGCTAATTTAGCTTCCCACCACCGGTATGACTGGTTGTGAATGAATAATGGTCTCCTTATGTGCTTCGAGTCTGGCATTCCAGAAAAAAGCACCATATAAATCCAAACCATTATTCTGATTATTACTAGTGGTCGGCAGGAGTATTGCACTTCTTAAACATCTGCATTGGCCTCATTTTTTGTGGCCCCAGTTGCTTCGTCGATTTATAAACAGTGACATTTAAAGGAGGCGGGCTGTGTTTGAATTTATTTGAACCAATTACAGGCCGTTCAATATTAGTTGGAAGTTAATGTTTTTTAAACCGACAGCTCTACTTCCCACCATTAGGAGCAACTTAGGGCTCAGTGTCTTGCTCATGGACACTTCCAAGTGTTGATGGGAGGCGCTGGGAATCAAACCCTCAGTCTTAGTATCTGTAGAAGACCCACACTGCCCCCCACCCCCCCTGCCACGGCCACCCTGACCTAATGTAAACTTTGTCCTACCAAAAAAGTCAGAATGAGAGCAGTATACCTCCTGATGAGTGACTTTTATGCACAAAGTAATTGGACATAGAGCTGATGCTTGAAATGACATCTGTGTGGACGTCCTCATCATATTTGATTGAGTCATTACTTTTCAATATTAAGGCAGCCACCCTGCAAGAGACATGTTGTCAATGAGCGGGAGACGCACATCGATCGACCCACCACGCACACTCAGGAAGGCTGCCATGCAGAAAAATACACACACACACACACACACATGGATGTGCACTGGTGGCAGGTAGTTGGAGAGGAGCACACCTTCAAACAGACACATACATAATGACAGTGCAGGAAGTTGGCAGGTACTTGTGGTGAAAGACACGCACACGCGGCGACACGGGTACAGAACAAAGCCCTCCAAACATCTGCTCCCCCGGCAGCCTGACCCGGCGAGCTGAGTAAATCTCAGTGCTGCGGCGTCTCTCGGCCTCCGGGGGGAATGTTCGCTGGCGCCGAGGCCTCAGGTGAGCCAGGACAAATGAGTGATGCTGCGCCACGGGATAGAGATTTAATCTCAGGGCTTTTCAGCGTGCCACTCTGGGTAAATAGGCTGCGGGATGCAGCGAGTCCGCCTGCAGAGGAAACTGAAGGTTAAAGTAACTTGTCCTCTCCGCTGTCAATAGGCGCGCTCCATAATAGCGCCTTCAGTCCCATCAGCAGAGAGCAGCGAGGTGGTCCGCGGCTATTTAGCGGCTGAGCAAAACAAACATATAAAATATTCACGTCCAGGAAATAAGAAAGAGGAGCCACTGGTAGGAATGAAAAGTTAAACATGTTTTCAGCGCGGCTGCAGTGGAAGTAATGTTGACTTTGTAAATTTACTTCAGTTGTGAAGACATTATTTAACAGTGTGACAGTTACTTTAGACTCAGTACAAATCCAGCATGACTTCACCCTCCCCCACCTCCAGTAATATCACACACTTCTCTTTGTACTGTTATCATGTAGGTTAATCAAGACATAATGGAAACAGTGTCTGAGGATTAACAATGTTTCCTTCTCACATTAAAGAAGAAATTTAAACTTTAAATTCTGTTACATGTGTGGCCCAGAGGTCTGAACACACACTGGATGTAAATGGTAAATGGAGTATATTTAATGGGAATCAGTGTCAGATACATGTAGTGTGTGTAAGATGAGAGATTTCTGAGAACTGAACTAAACACAGATGAAATGAGCTCATGCAAATGTGCGAGTTTCTCACTGTCACGTCTCAAGTTGGAAAATGTTTATGCAGCCTGATGTTTCTGGTGTGAACTCCTCAGCGTGGAGCATAAAATAAAATCATTACTGGTGTTATTTCTTACCAAGTTTATTATCAGACCTTCAGTTTCAGCTGAATGATTGATGTTTTTATCTAAAATAAACCCAAGACTGAAACACTGAAATAGGTAAAGACCACATTTGGAAAAAACATCTTTTTGAGGATTATATTTTCAAAATAAAAGCCTGCCATAAATTGCGGCTGTTTAGATTTAACACAGAACTGCCCACACACTATCTTCCACCACAGCTACTGAGAAGGTGAAGATAAAGGGAGTACATCTAGTGTTAGTAACTGAAGGTAGAGTGATCCTCAGCTAAAGTTACACGTTTAACAACCAACAACAATAACGATCTTCTTTCTATAACTTGTCTGGTGTCCTAACTTATGTATCACTTTATATTGCTGTGTCATCTTAGATAGTTACAGGCAGTATATGTCAGTGTGGTCCAGTGTATCAGCTGCTTTATGCTGGAGTCTCTTTTATTGAAATTAGCTTTTAAATGGGTTTGAAAAGTTGCCAGATCTGCTGACAAAGTTGGCAGTGTCACAGAGTCCACAAAACTAATCAAGCGTGAGGGAGGACTCAGTCTGACAGTGATAGTAAAAAGACACATTTTAAATATTTCTAACTGAAATGCAACCTGCAGTTTAACTTCTAACGGCTTAAAGAGAGCACAAAGGGATCGTTTTCACAAACACAGTCCAGTGAAACAGTCGAGGCTACCTGCGTGTGACAGGTTGTTAAAATAATGGAAGTTACTTTAACAATTAATGTGCCTCACTTTAGTTGATTTACATAATGACAAAGATAGAGGTGGAGATACGGGGATAAAACTGATAAAATATGATGAAAACAAATGCAAATTTCCAATTTGCACCTACGAGATAAGACATTCATCTATGAAATGTCACCTCACGGCAAAGGAGAAAATAAAAAATAAGATAACGATCAAACAAACTTCTGAGGAAAAAGTGACAAATGAAAAAAATGTTGAAGTGGTTAAAAAAAAAGTGATTGTGAGGCTGGTGGTGATCATGAGTGATGGAGAGGTGCAGCGACTGTAAGAGGCAGATTACTGGTGTTGTAGGAGCAGAGGTAGGAGTCAGTCTGGAAACTCTTCAGACCTTTATCAGCTGAGAAAGTGTCAGTGACATTTGGCCTCTGAAATCCAGTCACAACACATTTAGAAATTAAAATGCATGTGTATCGACTGCAGGATGTTTTTTCTCTCCTCTCAGAAAGCAGCTTTTCAGAGGATGAAGCTCTGACAGCCGTGATGCGCCGGTGTCCCCGGTGGGGCTCTCACCCGGCAAACCGGCTGCCAGCTTCTGCAGACACTTCTGCTCTGATCTACTTTAAAACTGGGACATTTCTTCATATTTAACAGCGGTTTCAGAAATGGTGGTGGTGATAGCGGCTGATGGAAACACCACAGGAACAGGTGACATTTTTCTATGAATCACCTTCTCGACCCGCACGACCAGATGGTCACGGGAACCTGGAGAGAAAAAAAAAAGAGTCACCCAGAGGACTGGTCAGGCTGCAGAGGTAATCTGTGTCTGTGAATGAGGAAATATTGGAGGGAAGTGGTGAAGCACTCTGTGAATCCCTCCTGGGTGAAGCCAACACTGTGATAAGGCTGATGCTTTTTATTCGAAATACATTCGAACACGGACAGAAATTCAACATTCAGACTGTACGGACCTGTGTGAAGTCCAACTGTGCGGCCTGTGAGTGTCAGACTGTTTGAAGTAGTTAGGTAGGTTGGTGCTGCATGTGCTATTGATGTGTCAGGAAACGTGAGAGCCCTACACTGTGACCAGTAGCTGGGGCCACCGCCTCCTATTTATTCTCTGTGGCGAGCTGGGAAAAGTTCAAATAGATGAACTACAACCTGGACGGGGATGAACCCTGTGGCCACACCTTGGATGCAGTGAGTGTTAAATTGACCTTTTGATATTGTGGCAGGTTGATACTGAGCTCTAGTGAGAAGGATACTCCTAATATAAAGAGTCTGGATTGTTTTGTTTTCAAGCTTTTATAAAACCTGCCACAAACATTAGCATTTCATCCACCATCCTACACAAGGTCAAATACCTGTTTACGAATGGTACATCCACACTGTAGCATTCACCAATTGTGTGGACGCTATTCCTGGATGCTACTTATAGACTGTATATTGTAAAGGACGTAGCCACCTGGTCTCAATAGTGACGCACGATGGCCATTGGTTACTGGCTCCAATGGCCTTCAATACAAATTCATTACATACTGAGTCAATACAAGTCATTCTGATGTCATCAGCTGTTCTCTGTGATCTGGAGGTCTGTCTGAAAATCATTTCATCATTAGGAGATATTCAAAAAGAGGAAGTTTTAGGGGTGTGGTTAGTTTGATTGACAGGTCTGGTCTTAAGGGTTAGACCCGCCTCCTCACTCCTCCCTTCATATCCATATATGGTCACTTCTGGCTCCAAAAACCAACATGGCGACATTCAAATGTCAAACTCCTGGCTTCAAAATCTGAGCCTACAAACCAACGGGTAGCATCACGTTAGCTTCATCCATTCTGTAGCTCAGGCTAAAGTTAGCAATACAGCCGACTGTTCTTTCAATAAAATAACTAAGCACACAGTGAAACATATTGTTTTAAATTGCAACATTTAACCAGGGTACATTTGCTAATGCTGCACAATCTTTGAATGCACTAATCTGAATCAGACAAACTGTAATAACCCCACAGGGCAAGTGAATAATGAAAGTTGTGAAATTGCAGACTGGATGACATCACAGGTGGTTGCAGGGTTAGCACAGAGCAGGATGTACAGAGCAACCAGGGTGATGTGAAAACACGTGGGCTGCAGAAATGTTTACCGAGGTGGCACCTTTAGATGTTAATAAAAGTAACAAGTCCTCCACTTTACTGTGGTGCTAAGAAGGAAAACCTCCAGTTGTGTTGTATTAAAACCCAGTCTGGTCTATTCTAGCTTCTTGTAGCTGAGTTTTTACAGGGTCAAACAAGTTGAAAAAACACACATCAAAAGTCAGCCAGGAAAGGTGTTTTCAGCAAACGGATTAGGCTAATTAGCGTAATTAGCTGGCTCGGTATCTAAACCTGGTGAAGCTGCAGCTTGCAACAGTTCAGCTGAGAGAGGGAGAAATGAGGAGGCTGCTTATGTATTTCTCTGTCTGAAATCAAAGACTTTCGAGCATCATGATTGTAAACTAAGAGTTTAACAGCCGCACGAACAGTAACGGCGGGAGGCAGGACTCAGCTCACAGTCAACAGAAAATTTAACCGCTTCATCCACAGAAACAGATCAGACGGTCTTAGCAGAGCAGACGCAGCAGCTCATGTGCTCTCGCTGCAGACGCCTGTGTTTTCTCAGCATATACAGCCCAGTGCGAGATCCAGTCCTCAATGACATATTCTCCACCGCACTTATACAACCGTCAAGTGTGATTTAATGAAAGCCAAGAACACAGATGGTGAATAGATTAAAACCGTGGAAGTTTCCTTGTCTTCCAGGGATGTATTGGACTTTGTAATTTATGTAACAAGCGTATATAGGAAGGCTGAAGATGCGTTTTCGAGATTAATGCATCAGCAGCATCGTAGTGTGTCATCAAAAGCCCACTGAAGGACTTGCACATTATAGGACATAATTGTCTAAGGACAGTTAATACCTGCCAATATTTAATATGTGGCTGTTTCCAAGAAGGAAAAACAGGTAAATATGCTGAGCACTGAAGTCTGCTTTGTAACACTAATTGCTTATTGGATACTTTATTTACAGGGACAACTTTACTGTAGAGTCAGTTCATCAAGATTTTAATATAGGCTGTATATAGACATGGACGTAGCCACCGGGTCTCAAAGTGAAACCAAAGTACAATCCCACCAATGACGGCCACTGGAGGCTGGCTCCCGAAAACTCATCATTTTTAAACATGAAATATTCAGTCAGTACTTTCTGATGTTCATCTGAAAGTAATTTAAAGAAACAGAAAGCTCATGGTCAAAACTCATACAACTCAAATATCCACATGAATGATCCTGTTCTGGATGATTTTATGGCTGTTTTAAATGTTCCATATGATGTCAGAGCATTTCAGCCAATCAGAAAACTGGGAGGATTTTCCTGATTGATTAAAATCTTAGGTTCACCATGTGGAAGCCACACATGCTGCATTCATGTGGTGTTGGAAACAGTGGGAAAACTGGTTTCCAAGTCAGAAAATGCACGTGAACGACCACTGAAGTCGGGAAAACAACTCGTGGTGTCATATTTTTATCGACATGGCAAGCAAGCGATTTTTTGTCAGTTGTAAGAAATTTAAAATCTGAAGTTAACATTGTTTTTTGTTTTTTTAAACTGAAGTTTATATGAATAACGTGCATATTTAATGGCTCGCTTTCCTTTGCTCCTCATTGTCACAAATATATTTACCGTATTTTTCAGACTATAAGGGGCAACTTAAATCCTTTAATTTTCAGAAAAATCGACAGTGCGCCTTATAATCCGGTGCGCCTTATGTATTGATTCTGGTTGTGTTTACTGAGCTCGAACCAATTTTATGGTGGTGCATGGTGCTCAAAAATCTGTCAAAATGTTTTAGTATGACTTTGGTAAACTACGAAGCTGAACCGCTTGATCGGAGCATTACGGCTACTGTAGTCAGGAGCCGAGTGGAGTAATACGTATCATAGTACATAGTACTCCGCTGACACACATTATTTCAGACCCCAGGAAGACTAGCTGGTGCTATTAGCAACAGCTAATGGGAATCCTTTTTAATAAATAAATAAACACAATATTACGGTGTGTATAAGGACCCCAAAGTGGCACCTGTCGCTTAATGTACCTTATAATCCGGTGCGTCTTATGTATGAAAATAGACCCATTCATTCTCGTTCATTGATATTGTGCCTTATAATCCAGTGCACCTTATGGTCCGAAAAATACGGTAATTTATATGTATATGTATTTTTCATGTCATCTACGTTTTTCTTTCGACCTGAAATCATGTGAACTCACTGAAGTTGGGAGAACGACGTCCTAACTCGGGAACTGAGACCTCCTGAAGAGCATTACACTGTTTCATGGCAGCTTAGCAGTGGCATTATGACTCTCACAACTTTTTAATAAATGGTCAAAAATGCCTGAAATTTAATATTACATCTGTTAACCACTGCATGTGTGTTGGCTTTCTTTAATCATTAAGTAGATATTAGGCATCAAAAAGATGAATATTCAGTGGTGTGGTCACCAATGAGTCGAGATCAAGGTTAGACCCGCCTCCTCACTCCTCCCTTCACATCCAAATGTGGTAATTTCTGGCTCCAACACCAAACTCCTGGCTTCAAACTGTGAGTCGACAAACCACAGGGTGACATCACACTAGCTTCATCCACTCTATACAGTGTGTTGGTGCTGTCCACCTTTGTGCACTGTGTGAGTTCCTGTTGTTAAACAAGTATTACGCACCTTCACCTATGATGAAGTCCCTGTTGCTTGTCTCATTTCATTCATATTTTATAGCGTGGAGAGAGCCGCCGTGCAGCCACAGCTCTCGTACACCGCAGTGATCTTTATCTAAATGTGTTGTGGGATCTATGCGAACACATAAAGCGTGCAGATTTATAGGAGCAGCAGAGTTTTCATGGTAAACCTACAAGCTGCCATGTTTTATTCAGTGTGAGGCTCAGGAGCCGACGCCTCCCCGACGCTTTCATACCGTCTCTACCTTCTGCATCTTTTTGTTATTCACACACTTATCCTGTGGTCAAAATGTGTGTGTTTTACAGGTTAATCAATAGAAAAATAAGCCTCCATTCTGTAACCACACACATGACAGTGAGAGGTGAGGATGATCTAAGGTCATGAGATCCAGAAATACACAGATTTTACTCCCCTGTAAGTCTGCAATGATCCTGGTAGAGGGAGTTATAATGGGAGCTGCAGATAAAGAGGCTGTTTTCCCTCAGCGTGCTCGCCTCGTTGTTTTATTTTCCTCACAGGGATTTTTCATAACGAAACATTTTACAATTCTGTCCTCATTAGAAAATGTCTTCCCGCCGTGTTTTCAGCGCCGACAATAAAAAAAAACAAGGAATCCAGATGAAGAGACGTGCGGCTCGGCAGGTCCGGTGTCGTCTCCGACTTTATTTGTGCTTCAGAGATTTAAAACCACTTGAACCCTAATGCTCCCTGTATTCTCTCTTAAGTAGCTTCAAAGTTAGATAAAAGATTTTTTTCCTACACAGTTTGACAACATCATACATTCTGTAACAGTTTTTTCTTCCAGGAGCTGGTTCATGCATATATTAAAAGAAACATTCAAGATGTTTTTTTTAAAGGGTTCACCATTACAGCAGCAACACAGCTGCCTCTCGCACCTTTTTGTAAACACTGCTTTGTGATTCAACTCGCTGCATCTTTAGAAATCTTGACATCTTTGCTTAAAATACTACAAAGTAGCAGCACTTACAGCAGCCAGTAAACTGTATTAGTCTTCATACTCACTCACCGCCTCTCTCTATTTCTTTCACTCTTTACTTTATTATGTATTTGATTTAGTCCCAACCTTTCGAGAGATTCATTTAGGGGTGAACTTCTTCAGCTGCTTTTCTTTCTCCTCAAACTGTGTAATAGGCTGATTTCTGAGAAGAGGTTTCACACCCGGTTTCTCTCTTGCCTCCTTTTGTTTCAGTCGTCCAGCACATAAAGCGACGAGACATCATCCTGAAGAGGGAGCTCGGTGAGGGAGCGTTCGGCAAAGTCTTCTTGGCAGAGTGTTACAACCTCAGCCCCACCAAGGACAAGATGCTGGTGGCTGTCAAGGTACATCTTCAGTGTGTGACTGTGAGTGTGTGTTTGAAACCATGTTGAAGGAACTGATGGACGTTTTGAGGGAGTTGATGGAGACCACTCACGACAGGGCCTGTCACGATAATCAATAAGTCTGTTAATTGCGTAATAATTAAAAAAGAGCTTGGTAAGTTTGCTCGGCTTGATAATTTTTCATTTCCCAAAGACACTGGATCATGAGTGAACTTAGCTGCGTTCGTCTCGACTGACTCCTCTCGGTTCCTGAGGAGTGAACCGTACTGTCAGTCACTGTCTCTGTGTGGGGGGGCGGGGCACCTGGTGCACCACAGATGACGCCTGCACCAGCCTTTGGTAGAGACTCGGCTCGCCTCGGTTGTTAATGTTGTTAATCCATCAAGTTAGAGCCTGGTTAAAAACTTACTCCGATGTTTTCGGAGATATGAGCTCTCGCTACAACCTCCATCAGCTGTTTGACCGACCGGGTGATCAGAGCTCAAGTTTTTTTCAGCTGTTGTTTTTAAATAAAATTTTAACGTTGCACTAAAGCCTGTTATTGTAGATTAAACTGATCTATTCAGTGGGTTTCCCCAAATACTAGAAACGTGTTATTGTGACAATAACCGTGCAGACTGTCGGCTTGTGGATACAAATGTTTCAGTGCCGCGCAGTGATGACGCAGTGACGGTGCAGCTGATGAATGAATGAATGAATGAATAGTTTATTTCAAACAAAAAATTAAGATAAATAAAAACAAGAGGTAGAAAGAGAAAAAAAAAGGATCTGTTCGAAAAGGAGCAGGAAGAAGCACAAACTTATTGGATCCTGCCCTTATGTCACACCATATTAATGACAGGTCCATGATTTAAGTGTGATACATACATAAACATAACAATTCCAAGGCAGTATTTACGTTGAAGTAATCCATAATACTATACAATGTACAATTTTACCCTATAGCTTACATACATAAACTCCATCACAAAAAAGGAAAAAAAAAAAAAACAGTACTTGATCAGTGTGATCAGCTGATCGATAAGCGCAGCGCTGTGTTCGGGCTGGAACAAAGGGATCCCGTTTTTTCTTACCATTATAAAACGAGACAAAAATAATTATCTGTGATTATTCTGTATAAAATTATAAATTATTGTGCTGTGGTGAAAACAGACGACAGAACTTACAGGTCACAGATCTGACAATTTAAATGATAAAATCAAAATCTGCCTGTGGCCAGTATTTAAACTTTCCTTATTTGATCTGTATTAACAAACAGGATATTGAAAAACAAATTTTGATTTATTGGTTTTTGTTTTGAAAAGGATAAAACAGAAAACGACCTGTTTTTTAATGTCTTGTTTTTGGATTTTTAATTGAATAACGATTGAACCGATGATACACAGATTGAATTGGTTTCTAAGCTGAAAGCATCAGCTGAGGTGTGAGGGAAAAAAAGATGCAGTATGATTTGTCGGGGAAAACATACATGTCACAAATGGCAATTCCACAACTTGCATTATTATGCCATTATTATTATATTTGTCGAAAAATTGTATTAAAACCACAATATTATCATTTATCGCAAAATAATTTCTGTGACAATTTATCGTCCAGCAAAATTTGTTATCATAACCGTCCTACTCACGACTTCCAGGCGCGAAATCTGAAGCCCAAAGACTGGAAGTGAGGGGGACACAACTAGCTTACAAAATTCATCCACTCATACTGTTTTGTATCTTTGGTGCACCACAGCTCACTGGAGCAAAGAGAAGCAGCATAAAACCAGATGGACTTTGGTAAATAAATGTATTTAGTGCCCAACATAAAGAGCACAAGCTGCTTGCACTTTATCACGGCCGTCTGACAGTGAACTCCATCGCCATGAATGTGGGACTTCATAGACAAAATAGACCTCTGCTGATTGAAATGCTGGACTGGGCCCTCATCCAGTCATGATTTCTACATCAGCAGCCAGGAAATAGGATAGGCCTTTTTCATCATAAGTTACAGTCACATATGGAGCATCACACGTATCAAACAAAAAAAGAAGCAACATATGCACAACAGTAACCTGCAGCGAGATCCACGTGTCGCAACAAGTTGTGTTTTGAGAGGGGTTAAGTACGAGACTCTTTCTTGGCCGGGTGCTGTATCTTCCCGCTATCTCACTGGTTGCCTGGCAACATCGCAGTGATGACAGAATTCCAGGAAATTACTGCACACATCTTAGAAATAAGCTGTATCCAAAATTACTCCTTATTTTACGTTAACCCCTGAACCCCAAGGCTGTTTTTGTGGAAAATTTCCACTTGAAAATCTACAAATTTGAGTCAGTAACAGCTGCAACAGTTTGTGGTCAAATAAACAACCTCAGGCTCGATGGATAAGAGACGCTCTTGTACAATAAGTCTCCTCATCCTTATCAGCAGGCCGGAGTGAGATCTGAAAAACTCCTGTAAAACTTGACACTTTTATTTCTGCCCAATCTAAACTCTAAATCAGGGTGTAAATAACAGCCTTAAATAAAGAGTCAGTGACACTGATGTTATTGGATCTGTCCCATAAATTCTCAAGTGCAACTTGACCCAAAAAGGATGCAACAGACATGAAGACCAACAAAGGCTGCATCCATCTCAGTTATAGCAGCACAAGGCGGCCTCTTCAGTGAGCGTGACACACTCACAACCATCACAGAAAGGTTTTTATAGCAGATGATCTGAAGTACAGGGGTGTCCAGGGTTAAGTGCACTACTTTACTGTTCTCTGTTTCATGTCTGATTTGCTCTTGTAACTTGAAGTTTCTCTTGTCTTTGATGCTGTTGAGGTGTTAACTCTGTGGCAGATGAGCTCAACTTGCTAAGTAGCTTGATGTTTTCATGAGGAAGATTGTTGAGATCTGAGAATTTGTTAACCCATAAGAACCTGTGGTGACACTGCTGTTACAGCCCTTTAAAGGTACCGGCCATCTTTATCCTGTACTGGATGTCCCGGTGCAGTCATGTGACAGGGTGTGACTGTGTATAGCAGGGGTGTCCAGTCCTGGTCTTCGAGAGCCGGGATCCTGCATGTTTTAGATGTGTCCCTGTTGAAGCCAATGATGTAATAACAGCTGATAACGTAATACATTTACCCATTTTGAAATGTAATCGGCCAATAATGTAATAACTGGCCAATAACATAATAAAAGTCCTGAACCGATAACGTAATAACTGTTGGCCAATAACATAATGATTTATTACATTATTGGCTCAGTTATTACATTTGCAAAGTATTTTTTCTTTTACCAGGCCAATAACGTAATAATCATTACGTAATTGGCCAAAAATTATTACGTTATCGGTTCAGGACTTTTATTACGTTATTGGCCAGTTATTATGTTATTGGCCTATTACATTTCAAAAACTGCAAATTTATTACATTATCGGCTGTTATTACGTTATCGGCTGTCAACAGCCCTCTTCCAAACCACCTGATTCAAATGATCAGGATCATTATCAGGCTTCTGCAGAGCTTGATGATGATCCTGATCAATTGAATCAGGTGTGTTGCACAAGGGAAACATCTAAAACATGCAGGATAGCGGCTCTGGAGGATCGGAGTTGGAGAGCCCTGGTGTATAGAAATGGATAATACCCCCGACGGCCACTAGATGCTGGCTCCAAAAAACTCTCATTGACCTCAGTTCAAAAATCCTCATCTTCAATCCTGAAATACTCAGTTGAAACATTTTTTTCAAGTCATTGTAGTGTCATCAGCTGAAGTCAGTCCTTCTTATCAGTGACCAGGTCGTCCATCTGGGGGAAAAATAATTAAAAAGATAGGAGAGGAACATTTAGGGGCGTGGTTAGTGAGACTTTACACCAGCGGGGGTGTCGCCTTAGCTTCGTCCATTGTATATACAGTCTGCGATCTGTGTACATCACATGAGTGACATAACCTACTGTATATGGAAGTTATAGATCTTCAGAAATGACCACTGATCCATTTGGACTCTGTTGTATCTCTCATAATTTCTCTTTAATGAGAAATGGGTCAGGGTTCTTCTTACACAGGTACACAACATAGCCTGACAAATAGTACTCTAGTAAAAGTATTAATACTTTTAAAATCAAGACCACAAGTAGAAGTAGCATCAAAATAGCAATGAGTGAGAGTACAGTGGAAGATACTGAAAAAGTAACTTCAGAAGTGAGTCTGTTTGATTTGAAGTAGATATGACTGACATCCCCCACAATATTACATTATATTATATTACATTATATTACATTATATTTGTATAACACACAGTTCAAATAGTGAGCTCCACAGTATTTACTTGAGTAAAGTGCTGCACATTTACAGCTGCATAATTCTAACACATTATATTGGAGTGTCTCTTATAAGATTTAAGTTATCTGTCATTTTTTTCACATTCACATTTTTCTTCCAGTTTTACGTGCTGCATGAAATATCCACAACATTACCTCTGATATTTACATTAGGAGACAGAACAGCAGCGGGGGCAGCGCTGAGGCGTGATATACTGCATGTACTGAGTATACAGAGCACCGGCAGACCTGGGATCAGCAGACCAGCCTCTTAATAAAATATACATGAATGCATCAAATAATAAATAGGCCTAAATAAAGTTGTTAGTACCCACCTCCTCTTCATTAACATTATATGCGGCTGCCACAAAGGATCATTAAACCTGCTTTGTTGTTCTGAGACTGGTTGCATAAAATTATCTCTGTAATGTATATAGTACTGTCAGGATAATTGGGAATAATTATGTTTCACATTAAGGCGGTGGTGTAGAAAAACTGGACGGTTTCTAACATTAAAACTGACCAAATGAGTCTTCAGTGGAGAATTTCTATCATATTATCAGATTTTTATGCATCATGTATACCTGCTTATCCAACTGGGGGGTGGGGGGCTGGAGCCTATCCCAGCTGGTAATGGGAGAGAGGCGGGGTCAGCAGGATATCACATGGCCAACACATAGAGGCAGACAACCATCAACACCTACGGTCAATTAAGACTCATCAAAGAACCGGAGAACATTGAAACTCCACTCAGCAAGACCCAAGGCGAGATTCAAACCCACAACCTTCTTACAGTGAGACAACCACAGGCTGCATGTAGGAATGGATGAAGCAGATGGGGCTCAAAAATGAGGCCGATGTAGAAGTGCAATACCAGTGATGGCCACTGGAGGCTAACTCCAAAAAAGCTCCAATTGTCATCAATTCCAAACTGGTCATTTTCAATCATGAAATACTCAGCCAATTTTTTTTTTCACAAGTCATATTGAAGTCATAGCTAAGGTCAACTCTTCTCAGTGATCTGGTGGTCCATCTGAAAAAAAAAAAATCATAATTAAGTAGATTCAGGGGTGTGGTTATCAGGATCATCAAGTCTGATCTCCGGTGAGAGCAGCTCTGAAGTCACATTGGGCAGTGAGCTCAGGTTCAAGGATCAGACCCGCCTCCTCACTCCTTTCGTCACATCCAAATATGGGCACTTCTGGCTCCAAACAACCAACATGGTGACGTTCAAATGCGGATCTCTCGGTTTCAACACTGGAGTCCACAAACCAACAGGTGACATCACACTGAAGAAAACAATCAAGACATTTATAGAACTGGTTGATTTGTTAAGATGCAGAGTAATCAGCAGAAGTTTCCAGTGTAGACAGGAAGTTAAATGACAGAGGTCGGAGTGTTTGCTCATTCAAGTTCAAAGGTCACAGTTCCCTCAGAGGGGACCACACTGGGATAAAGACAAACTGTAACTGTCCACAGCTGCTGTCTCTTGGCTCTCGCTCTGTAGTTACTGCACAGCCTTCAGAGTGATATTGATCTTTTCATTGAACCAAATCAGCATATTTCACAAAATATTGAACTATTGTCTTTAATAGAAAACAAGAGGAGAAGATGATCAAACATATCAACCGTGAATATGATGAGTGGGAATGTGGGCCTTTGGTTTACAACCATATTCATCTGTCACATTGACTCAGCGTCACCTCTGCTGTTCAAATAGGTTTATTAAATAGGATCCTATTCAACATTCAGTTATATAATTACCGTATTTTCCAGACTATTCAGTGCACCTGTCTATAAGCCGCTATTCGGACAGTTTCATGTCATCCACTCTGACCGGGTCTGATGTGACAACGCTACATGTATCGGCAGCACGGAGCTTGCTAGCTTGTAAAAAGCTAACGAGCTTCGTGCCGCCGATACATAAGAAACACCGGTGTTTAAGTTCAAAGCGTCAGAAAAAAGTAGCAGCTTATAGTCCGGAAAATACGGTACATCATAAAACTTCCTCCAGGTCATCCGTCAGTGGTTGAAACCATTTATTCATTATTTTAAATTTGATATTTTAACATATATCCACTGATTGTAGCTTTTCCAACAATTTAGTTGTTACTTTTCATCTCTTTATAAATGACTTTTTTACTTTATTTGACCCAACTACACTCAGTTGATCAGTGTTAGTTACCTGAAGGTTTTTATCCTGAACTTTTCGCTGCTCCTCCATTTAACATCGACTCATTGTTGAGTTAAGATTTTCATTTATTAATCGTACCAACTGTTAATCTTTTATACATTATATTTGTCTTATTGTGTGACTGTTAGCTTCAAACCTGTTCAGCTCTCCACAGTGAAAATGTGGTTTTTGTTCTTTGTGTTGGGTTGAGCTCTGTCTTCTGGTTCCCTCTGCAGAAGCTGGGAATCACTGAACTATGACACACTGCACAATTCTGTTTGGTGGCAGACGGCTCTCTCATCTGGGGCCGGGTGTCCTGACCTTTACCCGTCTTTGTTCCCATCTAAAAACCTGCCTTACTATCATCCAGGGGCCTCAGCCACTTCTGACAAAACCAGAATATTGGCTCCTCAGATGTGACACAGCGGCAAAGTTAATACCCCAGTGAACTCGATGATGTGTTTTAAAGAGATTTGAGCATTTGGAACCGTCGTCCCCGCGTGGCACCGCTCAGCACCGTCACCGAGCTCAATATTAAGTTGTGCTTGGCAGCTCCCGGTGTGAATATGAAGAAGTGTGTGAATGTGAAGCGGGGCACTTCTGAATAAGGGGCTGCAGACTCAGCAAAGCCACCGAGGGGAACAACCACCCTGACCTTAACAACAGGAGAAGTTAGTGAAGGAGTGAAGTAAAGGTGATGGAGTATCCGACTGTCACTTTCTTTTCTTAATTTTACAGGATTAAAAAAAAAAAAAAAAAGCTAATCACTTTTATAATAAAACTCCTTCTACTGTGACCTCTTTAAAACCTAATACAATGTGCATTTTCCTGCGAACACGTCCCTCCCTCTGATGAAGCAGGAAGAGGCTCTCTGAATACACTTAAAGGTCAACAAAGGGAAAATTCATTGCGGCGCTTCCCCTCGATTTATCGCAGCCGAGCACTTTGGAGGTATTGTTTTGGAGGAATGCCCAGACAAGAAACATTTCCTTAAGAGTGCGGTTTGATTTGGTAATAGAATTTTATGGCCATTTTACCTACTCTGCCGTACATCTCAACCACCTCCAGCGCTTCAACTGCAAGAAGAGCGGACACGAGTAAATGCGTTTCCATCTCAAGGTCATTCCATCTGTAATAATGTCAGCGGCGGGCTGCGAAAGCTGGACTCAAGGCCGAGGAGATCAAGAACAGCAACTCTGTGTATTTTCCTGTTGCTGATGAAGTGTCAAGAGTGTTTTTCCCTCCCAGAGAGGCTGCACTAAGGCATGTTATTGGATTTTTTTCCCCCTTTTTTCTGATACTGGAAGCTTTAACTGACACCTCATCAAGATTTATGTGTATTCCACTTAAAAAGGAGTTCAAGGTGCTTCTCTGCTTTTACCGATCGCATTGGTTTGCTTTGTGGGTCCAACCAGCTCCACCTGCGTTAGAGCCGTATCACCAGCTTCAAAACTACAAACAGGATCTAATGTGAGCTGTGATACTGTTCAGCACAAAGATGTGTAAACCCTGAACAAGTCTGAGGCACATCGTCATCATATTTCCAGTTTGTGGTTTGTCCCTCGTCAGACAGGAGATGCTCCAATACAGTCATCTAACACAGTGTTTCCCAACCCTGGTCCTCGGGGAACACTATCCTGTATGTTTTAGATGTGTTCCTCTTCCAACACACCTGATTCAAATGATCAGTTCATCATCAAGCTCTGCAGAAGCCTGATAATGATCCTGATCTCTTGAATCAGGTGTTGGAAGAGGGAAACATCTAAAACATGTAGGATAGTGGTCCCTGAGGACCAGGGTTGGGAAACACTGATCTAACACATCAATTAAAGGATTGTTTACACTTGTTTTTAATGATCGGATCACAAGTGGACAGCTGAGACGCATCTGTCCTTAATATGCAAATATTTAACATCTGTCTCCAAACAGTCCTGCCAACCATGAGTTGTCACTACGGCGACGACTAGATGCTGTAATAGTTAGCACAGCTAGCTAAAAGTCATAGGCTGTTATGTATAGAAATGGACGAAGTGTGTGATGTCACCTGTTGGTTTGTGGACTTAAAGCCAAGAGATCAGCATTTGCCATGTTGGTTGTTTGGAGCCAGAAGGAACCATATTTGGATATGAAGGAAGGAGCGAGGAGGCGGGTCTAACCCTTGAACCTGAGGTCACTGCCCAGTGTGTATGAGACTCAACTTCAGCATTGCCCTCATTGAAGACCAGGCTTGTTGATCCAGCTAATCACACCCCTAAATATATTTGAAGCCTAATATCTCCTTCATTAGGATTTTTTTTTTTCAGATTGACCCCCAGATCACTGATAGTAAGAATTAACTTTAGCTAATGATATCAAAATGACTTCTGAGTATTTCATGACTGAAAATGACCATTTTTAGATTTAAGTCAGTTGGAGGCAGAGTTTTTTGGAGCCAGCCTCCAGTGGCCGTTGGGTGTATTGCACTTCTTTGCACTTCCCCATTGGCCTCATTTTTGAGCCCCACCTGCGTCATCCACCGTCTGTAGCTGAACGAGGAGAAACTAAAATGATTCACACACTATTGTACATGTTCAGACTCTTCCAACTGTTTTGGGTGAAATGACAAAGTCGACAAAAGAGACTCAACACAAGTGAAGCAGCTTTCAGTCCTGCAGGGATGACCTGTTTTATCAGGGGCACATCAGGACACATTAGCATGCACACAACAAAAGATACATGTGTCCCAGACCACGTCCGCATGTGGTTTGAGTGATCGATGCTTTCTGGTGGTTGTTGTATGTAACACTGCTGCCCAAACAAAGTGTAAACGGGGCCTAAGAAAACCGACTGCTCACTTGTTGCAGAAGTTGTGCTGTTGTTACGAGATAATTGACATTTGCTTGGTCTGTGAGGGGTCATAATGTTTACTGTCATCAACATAATTCAATCTAGATTCTGCGTTGTGTTTGCCACTGTCTATCAGGAGAAGCCGGTAATTGAACAACTGATTTGCCCGATTATCCCCTGTTTCCATGGAGTCTTTGTGCTAAAGCAGGCGGGGATGGAGGTGCAGGTGGACAAACAGACGCTTTAACAACGCGAGCTGTGGCTGTTGATAAAAGAGAGCAGCTGTGGTATAAAGCAATAAATAAGTGACAGTGCATCCATGTGCTTTTATGCACACAAAAGTTTGCACATCAATAAAAGTCATATGGAAGCAAATGGATAAAATATATGACGTAAGTGAAGCTTTGTTTCCCAAACAGAACATTGCACATTGGACATAGTTGCACCGTTATCTGCTGTAGGTGTCATCAGGTGTGTGGATATAACCTCTAATATTTGCACAGCAGTAACAGATTCTAGTTTTCATGTCAAAGTGTTCACTCTGAATGAAGAGGCTCTAATCTTTTATTTTTCCTGCAAAGAAATGGTGATGTTTAGAAAGTGATGCTTGGCTTGTCCTGTCTCTCTCATGCTAACACTTACTGATTAGCACTTGAATTCATTTGTCAAGAGAACCTTGAACTACCAAATTTCATGGTAATCCATGCAGGAGATGTCGAGCTATTTCACTCCAAACCCAAACTGTTGAGCTCATGGTGATGCTGGAAGAGGAGAGAAGGACTGGATTAAACCAGGATGGCTCAGACGTAGTGATTGGATGATTTTAACGATGAAGGTTCTTGATTGGAAGATGAAGGAAAGAAGGAAAAAGAAAACAGGCAAAACTGAAACAGGACAAGAACACAATGGAGAATGTGACCAGTGATGCTCCTCATTTACCTGCACTGAAAGTTAAGCCTAAACCAATGAGGAGACAAGACAGAGTTTTGGTTTTTAGCCTTAAAAAAAGCCCAAAGTAATTGTGTGTTCAACTGTTCCCATCGATTTGTTGAGTCATAAATGTCCATGTTTATGTGCAAGAACGTCCCTCATCCACTGCTTTCCAGAACAAGCCGTGGAGTCCAAGCCCTGCTGCTGAGTGACCAACAGATGACCACATTTATCTTTTTTAAACCCCCAGACAGCCCATCGTTGCAGGGCTGGTCCGCTCATCACAAGAAGTTAATTACCCAAGCCATTCATTCTAATGACATTTTTGAAATGTGTGAATCACAGCATTTATTTCTCCCTCCTTCAGACACTGAAGGATCCCAACCTGTCGGCCAGGAAGGACTTCCAGCGGGAGGCGGAGCTGCTGACCAACCTGCAGCACGACCACATCGTGAAGTTCTACGGAGTGTGTGTTGACGGAGACCCTCTCATCATGGTGTTTGAATACATGAAGCACGGAGACCTCAACAAATTCCTCAGGTCAGTGCTTCACTTTCAGTTCAGCCTTAAAGTAGCAGATGTAATAAGTATTTCCAGACTATAACTACTTTTTTCTGACGCTTTGAACTTAAACACCGTTGTTTCTCATGTATCGGCGGCACGAAGCTCGTTAGCTTTTTACAAGCTAGCAAGCTCCCCGCCGCCGATACGTTTAGCGTCGTTACATCAGACCTGGTCAGAGTGGACCACATGAAACTGTTTGAATAAATTCAATCAGTGTTGCCAACTGCTTAGTAAGGAAAGTAGCTATTGGCTGTCCTAAAAGTCGCTAGAAGTCGCTAAATGACGTCATCACCTAATTTACATAATCGGGCATTGGCATGTAGTTGTAGGAGAGAGGAATAACGTCATGGAAGAGACAAAAAGTGAGTAAAAAAACATCCTAAATATGTATGGAACTACAAATCAGCTTTCTTCTGTTGGTTCTTGTTTTGTTTTGTTTTTTTTGACATTGAAATAGGTCATCACTTCTCAAAATAACTTCAACTATTGCTTTGTCTAGACCACGTGTCAAACTATATTTCCACGTTCATTTTTCTTCTATTACATTATTGGCTCAGTTATTACATTTGCAAAGTATTTTTCTTTTACCAGGCCAATAACGTAATAAATTATTACGTTATTGGCCTATTACATTTCAAAAAGGGCAAATTTATTAC